>JARJEC010001975.1:0-21147 GCA_030264575.1 Tachinus sp. AB-2021 | reverse complement strand
GAGCGAGTGAGTGAGTGAGTGAGTGAGTGAGTGAGTGAGTGAGTGAGTGAGTGAGTGAGCCGAGCCGAGCCGAGCCGAACCGAGCCGAGCCGAGCCGAGCCAAGCCGAACCGAGTCTTTAGTTGCTTAAATTTGTTGTATTTACATATACCCTTAAAAAAGAAGGAATTGCTAACAACAATCAGTGAGTCAACATAGCATTTTTAAAGTGAGACATTTTAAGTTATTGTTTTGTCAACTATTTAAAGTAATAGGAAAAGTGTAAACAAGTTCCAATAAAAAGTTGTGCTTCTGAAAAAAAATTTTCATGCGATTTCTAGCTTCATTGGCATCCATAAAATAATAATAAGTCAAATTAATAGATCTGTTGACATGAAAGTTTGGCCAAATGTCCAGCTAGATTGAACGTTTTTACCACTGTGGTGGCGAGTTTATCACCTTGTTGAGCTAATTAATTTTGTTAACTAACGTATTTGTTAAGCACTTGTAAATAAGACTGTTGCATTTTGCAATTTTTATTATTACTTACTTGTTTCAAAGAAATAAAGTGGTTGCAACAATGTAAAAAGTAACACGTAGTAAGGTGTAAACAATTTTCATGGTTTCCATAGAGTTTTAATAAATGTCGGTTACAAGTGAGTAACATATTATAAAAATGTTAAGTTGCTGTTTATATTTTACCTTGGAGAAATTATAAAAGTTTATAGTAGTGTATTTTAGAAAATTCTAAAACATGTCGTTAGGAAAGTGGTGTTTAAAGATGCTATTTATATTCTACCATTGAGATGATAAAAAGACTACTTGATATTCAACCAACAAAATATAAACATTAAAATACTTACATCAGCAATATTATTCATATAAGTATTTGGTGCAATATTTTCACATAGACTTTGAGATCCTGTCCAAAAGTGGTTTCCCCAAAACCAACCGGTAGAATATCGTCCACTAGCATCGTCCACTGTAATAATAAAATAAAATTAAGTACAATTTTGTTAATAAAACAATAAATACACATGAAATACGTATTGTAATTTATAAATTCAAACAAATTTGCCAACTATTTAAACAGAATTTAAACAGTTTTTCCAACTATTTGATTTTATTTAATAATACAGTAATAATACAACATTTAAGGAATGGAGACGATATTTTTCAAACTTAATTTAGAAAACGACACAGTAAACATTACATAAAATCTACGTTTTAATAAATCAATTTTATGTAAAAATGTTATGTAAATAATGCGCAATATTATATTTTTTAAGATTAATTATATTCAAATTAATTAACGTTATAAAAATGTTACAAAATTTAATCTTATAAAACGTTAATTGAAATACATTTCTTTTAAATATAAATACTAATGTAAATAATAAGTAAATTCGTAAAATAACGCATTTTAATTTGCGTAAAATTGATGTAAATCATTATCCATGTTATTTGCATCTTACTAAATATATGCAATAAGTGTACGTAGTATCTGTGTTGTTAGTTCATGTCAATGTTACAGCTTATTTTGAACAAACTATAATGACGGGACTGTACAGTAAGTAACTAAATTTGTTATTTATAATCAATCAACTTTCTAATTTTATTATTTATTTGCTTATTTATGTTGTGTCACCTACAGTTTTTGTTAAATACAAATTTGTAGTAAGTTACACATTAAATTGCTTAATTAATGCACGTACTATTAAAAATTTAAAATGATAATAATAAAATATAAATAATTGTTTAAATTTTTAAAGAACAAGGTGATAAATATCAGTTATATATTTGTTAAATTTAACAAATATCAATTGTCATTTGCATAAATAAAACGTAACAAATCACGTAAATAAAACGTTTCAAAACGTTTAATGTTTTATAGTTTACGTTTTAAAACGTAACAGTGTTGTGTGAGGGATGGCAATAAACTGAAACAAATAAAACTACAGGCCTAAAATACGAAACAGAAAATATATCAAAATGGCAACAGATAAAAAAGTGGGATTAAAGAAAACGGCAGGTGTGGATAGAAAAAGAAGTGTCGATACGTTATAAAATGAGATGATTTAAAAACTAATTAACATAGTGACGGGCTAAAGAAGACCGAGCCAATGAAGAGACGGTCTTATACCAGGTGTTGCGTTGCAGCAAACTTTAGACAAAAATATCTATTGTATATTAAATGTAGAATATAAAACTTTACTTAAAAGGTATAACGTGAATTTCAAATATGTAGACTATAAAGAGAAAATAATTTACATATTTAACAGATAGTAATATTCATTAGATCGTAAAAATGAATATATTTTTTGTTGTTGATTATTTATAAATGTCAATATTAATAAATTATTTTTACAAAAGAGGATGCATTAATGTACGTCTTTAATACACTCCTTATTATTACGTAACTCTTTATGGGCTTTTGACATTTTGACGACATTTTGATTCTATTATATTATATTAAGTTGACACATTTAAATTATTATATGAAATATTGTCATGATATTAATTTAGATTTTCTAAATATTTTTAAGAAGTGATCAACAAATAAATGTCGTAATCAATTCGTATGTTAATTAGCAATTAATAATATCAATTATTAAAAACACTCACTCACTGTCGCTCGTTCGTGCTTTAAACAGTAGCGATTATCAATTGCCTTTATTAACAAACTAATTAATTAAATTACTATTAATGAAATGCGCAAATATAAAAAAGCAAAAGTGTGGCTGGCGACCTTTGATATATTACAATTGATAGAATAAATTTAATAGTGTGCTCTGATAACAGCGCTGAAACAAAATGTACAATAAAATTAAACATAATTGTATTGACTATTTCTCTCTCAAAATTCCAACCTACATGAAATATCAATCAGTAATTATTTTGACAACCGATCATGTCTAACAACGCAATAACACTGACAATTTGTAATTATATTTACATATTCAGTCCAATCAAATACCATTTGTGAATTCAAATTTAGGATATTTAACTTAGTTTATTGTATAGAATAGCTCGTGTAAGTTTGTCAGAAAACTACTCCAGCGCTGTCATGGCTTTTAAACTAACAAATTAATAGTCATTGCTATGCACCCCCTATCGTCAAATTTCGGCAATTTTAATTCACTGATGATATTTCTACAGACTATTTCCCTCACAAAATTTCAGCCCATCGTATCAAAATCGTCTATCGAAGAACAAATATTATCGATATATCGAATATTATTTGATGCACCATGAAAATACCCGGGTATTTGCTAATTCATTCGATATATCCTTCTTGCATGCCATCGTTGAACAAACATATTAGCGTATTTGGCATGCACTCGGGAAATTACTACTGAGTATTTGATGCACTTGAGTATTTGCACATGTGCAAGGAGTGAATATTTTTTTGATATTTTAAAAATGAGTTATTTTCGTTGTGTCAATTAAGCCACTAAAGAAATTGCTAAATTAACCTATTTTTCAATTTATTATCTGTTTTACGTTTGAATTGAAATATTAGAGTTACGATTACTTTTACAATCTCGATTTTCTTATCCAAAAGTAATTATTTTGTGGTTTTTGTTATTTTAAAAATTTTTCGTCGGGAAAGAGTACTAGATATTTTCCTCTTACATGCTACGCTTGAACATTATTACTCGTGCACTTTGTGCACTCGTAAAAATATTTTCGTATTTGGCATGCACTCGGGATATAAGTACTGAATATTTATTTTCTATCACAGTGATAATAACTTACTAATTTGTCTAACAATGGCTTATAATATTATGGAAAAAAATCAATTTCAAAGTGGTATTTTGCTGGAAAATTATTTCCATAAACATTAGTTCATCATGTTGTCTATTTAGCAGGTAATTGCAAATCAAGAAAAATAGGAATCCGTTAATTAACCATGAAATTGTCCAAACCAGTCTACGACAAATTGTTTTTGATTTAGGTTAGGTTAGATTATCACAACACATTTTTTAAAATAGAATAAATACATGTCGTATAAATACGCAAACCACCACGACACTTTTGAAGCGAATAAATATTCGAGAATATAGTTTTGTAAAACAATTGTGGAAATGATAAATCAATATCGATTTTTTAAAATCTTGTCTTCAGCGTCAAATCAACTTTTGCCTTAAATTGGGAAGCGAATACGCAAAGTTATCGATATTGGGATACAAAAATCCTCATTTAGTATTAAAAAATTATAAAAATATTCTTAAAAGGTATATGTTGTAATATTTAGAGAAAATATGTTTGGCCCCTTTTCTTTTTATTGAACGCCTGAATGCTGAAAGATATTTAGAATAATCTCAAAATGAAATATTTCCTGCAATAGTTGCAGTAATAGATTTTTGGTATCAGTAAGATACCTTTTACGGCACATTTTGGAAGTTCCACCAAAGAATAGTTAATGAGTGTTTTAGAAATAGTTCAATAACATGTGGTGGCATTATTACTCAAATTGCTTCCAATTTAAGTATTTCTGGAGTAGATTGTGTTAGATCCTCATCGCTTTTGCTCATTTTCATTGTAACTGCAAAGTAATAATTCCTTCTACTAATTAAATTCGAAATGTATTTTTTGTACTTGTGACATAAATAACTATCATGGTAGACGGGGTTACTGTTGGGCATATTTATTCTACATTTATTTTATAATATATAATTTTTGTCTAAAGTTTACTGGGAAACAGCACCCGGTATGTACAATAAACGTATAAAAAAGTTGATGCAAATAATACTGATGTGCAAGATGCAATTATGCCATGATATTAGAATGTCTGATTGAGGAATATTACATATTAGATTAGTAACATGCATGCAAACTTCGTTTAGGCAATTGTACTGAGATATTTTGTTTGTTTTGTGTGATATATATATATATATATATATATATATATATATATATATACATACATACATATTTATATATACATTTGAGTATTTACAAGCGATTAAAAGTGTTTTCAGATCTCATTAAAATTTAGTTCTCCTAAAAAGCACTTTGGACCAAAACAAAACACAAATAAAATAATCAAATAAATATATCAATCAATAATTGAAGGTTTCACACATACAAATTTCATATTAAGCCCTAAAAATTTAAAATGCCAATAAAAAACATTTCATTTTACAAAAACAAAAGAAAAAGAATATGTTTTGCTCAATAAGACAAAATTAACAAAAATATCATTGAAAAATTTTAGAAATATTGTACTTACTAAAAAATCACACTATTCAATCTGCTTTAGATAATTTATTTTTTGGGGAATATTCTTGAAAAAATCACACAGTTCCTCTAATTTATGTTCTTCAAGCCGTGCTGTACGTTTTTCAAAATATTTATTACAAATTAAATTAAAAAAATGAATTTACAAATATTTCAATATATTAATAAAAATCGATCAATATAAACAAATCAAACTTGACAAATTAATTAAGTTAGTGTCGAATATAACATAACCCCATCAAAGTATACAAATTTGATTAATTTTAACTAAATTTGTATTGAGTAAATCTCAAAATTTGTCTACTAAATATATTTCGTGCAATGAAAATGATTTAGAAAAGTTTTAGTTATAATTTGATTTTTCAAGCAAACTTTTCAATAATTTTCAAAACACTTAATATATTTCTATTAAATTTTTTGGCAATACTTACTAAAATTTAACCATCTTAATATTATGATAAACTCTTTATGAGGCTGTGTCTTATAGCAGCAATACGTTTGACTAATAGAATTTTCTAATTTGAGTCGTAACTTGACCTAGTTAAGTACCCGTTTGAGTTCGGTGCTTTAAAAGGATACTAGCCTTTTAAAGCACCTAACTAAATTTTATTTGTCTGCTGTTGGCGGCATTGATGTATAGAGGATAAATGTCAGTTGACAAAAATAAAAAAGTGGGGTTAATAACCAATCTCTTTATTGTCTATACCAACGTTTCCCAACTTTTTTTGTACGCGGCACACTGTTTAAGTAGAAAATTTTGTGCGGCACACTCGAATTTATAAAAAATAGAAATGATTGGATTTGGATTATAAAGGTTTATATTTGTTTATTCCAAAAAGTCATACAATTAACAAAATGGTTACACAATTAATATTTAGAAAAAGAATAAGTTAAAAATAAACTACAATTTACAAAGATAACTCAATATAAACTATCCCAGAGGAGCGTTAACGGTCCCGCAGCACACCTCGTGCGTAGTTGTAGCAAAATAGTATGCCGCGTCACACCGGTAGCGCACACTGGTCTATACAATTGATGACAAAATAGCTAGACGGGCGGGTGCAGCCTGTTATTTACACAAATTAAAACTATTAGTAAAAGCAATTGCATTATAATTAAAACTAATTTGTATGTACTTGCTCAAATTTCGGGCGATGTAAATGATAAATTTTTAGAACTCCACTACGCGACGCTTATCGGCATTTCAAACGCGTACTTGAATCGATGCTTTTTTGAACTCGTATTTTAATATATCATTTTCTACTCTCTTCTATATATTGCCACTTTTATTCATACCTAACGAATTGGATGTGTTATATATCCACACTTGTGTGTCTACACAAGCAATTTCTGACAAAAATGAGTCAAGATACAAAATTATAAAGGTTTTAAAGTTGCATAAACTAAAAACCCACAAATTGCGCTTGATGCAAATACTGCACAGGAGTAAGATTTTGATAATGGGTTATAAATACTGAAATAATATATTAGTCATATAATATTTACAGACTAATCCAATTTTCAGGAAACAGTAATTTTTAATAGAAAAATTATTAGAATGATGAGAATCCAGGCTGAAACTTGTGTGCAAGTACGTTTTTCCATTGATGTGTGGATAAGGATATTGGAAAAATAATTTTCCGGGACCTTATTTTTGCAATGGAAGACTAAACCAGACCAATATTTATTCATTTTGCAAAACAAATTCCAAGAATTTATATACAATCTTACACTAGAGGTAAGGCAAAATTTATTGTTTCAATATGATGTTGCTCTCCTCATAATGGTAGTCGAGTAAGTAATTTTTTTTCTTCAAAACTAGATCGGTAATAATCCGGGAGACAAGGGTGTTTTTGACCAAGTCATTTCATGGCGGTTGATTTTAATAATACTAATATCATATACAGGATGACTAAAATGACCATCAGTCTTCACAGTATTGGTGAGGGGGGGGGGTCAAAGTTGCCAAAAAATTAAATTGTTTTTGAAACTACTCAGGCCACTTGATTTTTATTTCATGAATTAGTATTAACTCAAATTGAGTGCAAAAAATCAACCGCAACGTAGAAGGGGATTCTGCGTCAGCTGGTCGTGTAATATATATATATATATATATATATATATATATATATATATATATATATTTCTCTCTCTCTCTCTCTCTCTCTCGATATATATATATATATATATATATATATATATATAAATATGAATAAACTAAAAGTATTCTTCTTATGTTTTAAAATACATCATAATACCCTGCAAAAAATTTGATAAATATTGTTTTGGTTTGACCGGAAATAATATCAATTTTGCATTTTTAAAAAGAACACCCGATATATTTTTATTTGTTAGACTATTTTACGTATAATTTCTAATTTTTAGAAATATTAGTAACATAACCTCATTTTTTTATACAACAAAAAAATTATAGCTTTTTTAATGTTTGTTAAAAAAAACTATTTTAATGTCTAAAAAAAAAAAACTTTTACATGGTACCATGGTACACATATTAAAAAATAAAAATTCTAATTTTGTCATTTATAAAAGTGTGTTTCAATTTTATATTTAGATGTTGTTGTTAAACAAATTATATTGTGATATTTTAAAAAATAACAAAGATTGCCAAACCTTCTGAAAATTAAGATTTATACTTAAAATGAACTTCTAAAATTTTCAAAAACATACCCAGTATCCCATTTAAATTAATAAAATCGATGTTCAACTGTCAACATCGTGCGTTGTACTACCAAACCACCTACTTTAAAAACTCATCAACCCACCCAACAGACATTTTTCTAATGGTGGATTTGGTTCTCCAATGTTTAAAACGAAAAAATATTATAAAACGGGGTAATTTTATGCATTGTACAAACAAAACCTTTATTTAATTTATATAGATAAGTATCAGTTTTATTTTTATACTTCCGTCAAAGATGCCTTTGTCAGCTAGTAAATAATTTTTAAAAAAATTAAACAACAAACCTTTCAAAAACAAAGCGAGTACGCTACTACCTACGCTACAAACGGCGCTAAAATAGGTTTTACTATCGCTGCATATAATGTATGATTGATGAACCACGTCGAATTTTGGGCAGTTGTAGATATTTAATGCAAAAACTATCTTTGCCATAATTAAGTTTATGTAACAAAATACAACTTTACTTTTATGCCCAATCTCACCGACATAACTGAAAAATGAAGACTCAGTTAAACACGCAAATGCCACTTAAGGGGTTGCATCGTCATTTTAAAACCAAACTTAAATAGTAAGTGTAAGTTAAAGATAAGTCGGCAATTTTGGTCAACATGAAAATCATATATCATGTGATATATTAATATTATAATACTAATATTTAATTTATTTAATATAATTATTTTAATATAAATATACGAAAGAATTATAATAAATAATATAATAATGCTTATTATTTGTGTAATACGTTATGCTATAATTTCTTCTCGCCATTTCTAATCAATCATAGCACATACACATTAATAACAACTAACAAGCATTTATTTATACGTTAATTGTAGGCGGAATAATGTATTCCAACAAAAATAAGGTGTGTCGCTCCATAGTTAGGAAATTGGATTAAGTTGCTGTTTCTAATGACCGGTGAGACGGATTTGAAATTTAAGCCGTAGTTAGTTTTATATGTGACTTTGGCTAGTAATTGCCAATTTAAGTTGCATCGGTGAGATCGGCCATAAATAATTATAAATTAGTTTGGTTTAATAAAAAATAATATTTTAATTCATAAACCGTCATCTGTTAAACAAAACGGCAACTACTTTTAAAGAACAAGTAGTTGCCGTTTTGTTTAAAACAACAAATCTTCATAACTTTTAGTCATATCTATTATCGATATAATTTATAGCATAGTTTGACTTAAGTCAAGGTTAGTTAAAAGTACTGTACAAATTTCAAAGCTCTATTATTAGTCATAACTGAGCCAACCTCCTACAAAATATTTAGGACATACAGACAAACAGACATACAGACAGAGAGAAATTTTTCTGATGGCGGATTTTTTGTCAATGTATAAAACGATAAAATATCATAATACGCGATGATTTTAAACAATGTACAGACAAAACTTTTATTTTATTTATATAGAAGATTACAAGTTGACACGTCCAGCTGTGCTGACGTTTATAGGTTAAATAAATTATTGATATGATTGTGACTATTTTTATTAGATACTGTCAACCGTTTTAAATAAAAATCACTAAAAATGATTGAAGAATAAAAATAATGAAGCTCCTTCTGGCATTATTTTTTTATTAGGTGTGACTATTACGAATGAAAATAACTAAAAATAGTCAATGAGTCATTTTAATGGCAAAACAGAGAAACTTTAATTCTCTATGTAGAAACATGTGCATTTCTAAATATAAAAATTATTATTTAAGTTTTGTAAAAAGATTGTTAGTTTATATTATTTAATTTTTATGAAGTTAATTAAAATAATGTTTAATTATTGCTAATTTGAGGAAGATTATTTTAGGTAGAAGTTGAAACCGAGGTCTATAATTTCTTCCGATGAAGATTATTATAACATTTCATTATCTTCCTAGAAACGTAACTAAATTACTTACATTTCGTCAAGATAAAAAAAATGATAAACTAACCTTATACAGAATTTACGAATCAAGTTACTATGGACGTAAGGTTCACGTACATTGTTTTTAAAAGATTATTATTTAATAATAAAACATAAGTTTTAATTATTTGTTTGCAGGAAGATATCCATGATTTAGTTTAATAACACATAAAAGGCTACCACAAAGAAAATTGCATAAGACTTTCATCTGTTAACTCAACGGGAACACTTTCACCGTCCTTCATATCAGATGCTATGCAATAATCGTGAGTCGTGTTATTTTTTAGTTTACCTTCTCGTGTGTTGCATTGTTACATTATAAATATTTTCTCATATTTCCTATAATACATTGCTGATTAAACTAGAATATTGCAATTAAGTAGTTGTGAGTAGTGAATAATTTAGCTATCTTATTCATTATTTAATTAATAAATAATAAATAAGTCATGTTATATTTTATTTTGAACCTGTACAGCATTAAGTTTAGCTTATGGTAAATACTGATTTGCAATAAAATGCCAAAGCATTGTCGTGTAACGTCACTCTGTAAAGTTTCTTTGATCCGACTGCACAAACCCACAGATTACCCTCCGGTGCGGTGTGATGTTACGCGACGATGGTATGAAGTCACAAGTGTGTATGCAGCATAAGAGAGATATAGAAATATTATTCAATATTTGATGCCCTAATCTGGAATTCTATAATGTACAGTCATTCACATACAAATCTCGTACAAACATATTTGATCTATGCAACAAGATCTTTAGATTCACACTGATTTATAATCAAAATGACATTTGTCAATAGGTTAGGTAACATAAAAAATCACCTTTATAACAAATAATTTTAGATAATTACATAAGTAGATCTAAATTGCTTAGATTTATGTGTCTGAAAATTATAAAAAATATATTTTAATCTCTATTGATAATAACATATAGATGTCCAAATATACATATTTGGTTTGTTAATAAAAATAAGTTTATTACTTTATTTGTGCTTTTTTATTAATTTTTATAACTTTTTGTTATGCACATCAGAAAAATTTATTCTTTACATAAAGTTGTGCATGGGTCAATATCAATTCTTCTTCCAAATATACCACGTGATCTATACTTAATCCAAAAATGTTGTATTCCACATTTCTCAAAATCTAGAAAGTACAATATTTCTAATATTACACAAGTTTTTAGTTTTTTTTTTGTTGTTTTGTAATATTTTTTATTCAACAATTTTTACTCCACAAAAAATTTGATGATTTTTTGGTTATTTTTGTAAAATCAAACTTTTGTATTTTAATTTTATAAGACTAAACTTAAATTTTTATATGTAAAATATTTCCGTATATATAATAATTATAATAAAAAGAAACAATGAAAAGTGAAATGAAAACTAAATTTTAATGATATTTTTCAGATATCATTAAAACTATTAACGGCTTGTAAAAACTTCAATTGAACCCTCTAAAAGAACCAACTTCACAAAACAAATACATTTTTTTATACAATTGCTTAAATGAAAAGATTTATTTTAATACAATTTACATGTTATCGGCTTATAAAAATGTAGTTGTAATAAAAATATTATTTCTGCCGTGTGTTCCCAGCATATTAACTTTCGATTTAGATGGTTTTTAGAAAAATGTCCGTCCGTCTGTCTGTCTGCCCGCCTGTCCGTCCGCCTGTCCGTCTGTCCGTTTGTCCGCCTGTCCGTCTGTCCGTCTGTCCGTCTGTCTAGGTTAGGTAATAACAAAAGTCACCTTTACAACAAACAATTTTACATAATGCATAACTTGATCTAAATTGCTTGTATGGGTGTATGTATGTATGTATGTGTCACACATAATTCAAAAAGTTTTGAAGCTAGAGGCGTGATGTTTTTAAAATACCTTGTAAATCAGCTCTAGTGCTCTAGTGCCCACGGAAGATGATTAAGATTAGTTAAGTTGATGGGAAGATATGGGTAATTTTCTTTGAAATTTTTTTTATTAAATTCAGATTTAATGAAAGACATTAGCAATAAACCCATTATTTAGGATTAATTTGAATTAAGGAATGCAGTAGATTCAATTGAGGTGATACAGGTTTGGTATTTATTTTAAAATAATGTTAAAATTCTGCAAATATTAATTGAATATGTTGATATATGATATATTATGTTGGCAACAATTTGTTTACACTCATATTTGACATATAAATTAAGGTTAACAAATCCATATGTTTTTGAAGTATAATTGTCATAGTCGATAATTGCTAACTTGATAATTATTATTATTAAAAATAGCAAACTATGCGATTTGCATAAATCGTGCGAAGGGAGGAAGTAAAAGTTTTAGTACGCCATGCGTCCTCTAGTTTATTTTAAAAACCGAAAATGGCTAACTAAAAAATAAGATAAACATAATTTCAACACTTAATTAAAATGAGTATTTTTTCTTAATAAAATTACATATACAGGGTTTGTAAAGTTGGGAAACGGTCTAATATTTCAAAAACAAAACATTTAAAAAAAATTTTGAACGAAAGTGTAATGTTTTTGACGGAGAAATCCGATCCTTTTGTCACCCCCACCCCCCAGTTAGTGGATCAGGGGGACAACTTTGAAATCTTAAATAATATCCCCCATCTTTTATTGCAAATTCGAATTCTACGGAAAAAATGTCACTTTTCTTTGTGTATATAGCGTAGAAACCGACCCAAAAGCCAGATTGAAAACGGTACGATATGCCTAGGCTACAGTGCCGAAAGTGAAAATGTTAACTACAAGAGTTACTTATTTTTTCCCGTAGAATAAAAATCTGCAATAAAAAATGATATTATTTTGTAGATTTCAAAGTTCATCTCCTCGCCTCTGGGTGTGCTTTTTATTTTAAGGTAAACCCCATTTTTTATTGAAGATTCTGATTCTATGGGAAAAAATACGAGAGTTATATTTTTCTCGTTGTGTGATAGTCGGAACTGCAACTTTTATTTTTTGTTAACGCTATTAAACAAGCAAAATGAAAAGTGTTAACAATTATCATGTATTTTGTTCGTACTTTCCAAATCTGCAATAAAAAACTGGGGTTCCCATTTAAGAATTTGAAGTTGCTCTTTTCCCCCACGCTATGGGGCGTGGGAGTAAAATTTTGTTTATAAAATTGTATTCCTCCCTCAAAACCATCACACTTTTGTTATTGAAATATTTGACCATCATCAAATAAAGCATCAAAACGATTGTGTTGACCATAGCTATATTATAACGTATTGTATAACATATGATTTAAAAAAAAAGAATATTTGACAGTATTTTCAACAGTTGCGAAATAGAAATATTTAGTTTCTTCACACTAAATGCCTTGACAACATAAATTCATTATAAAATTGATATTAATATTAAATAACTAATTGTTTTATTTTTATTTTATATTAAATTTTAAAAATTATAATTTTTATCGCTATATTTACGCATGTTCCATCTAAAAGTGAAACTTCCGAACTGTTTGTAATAACAAGACCAGAATTTTATATAACCTATCGCAGGTGATTTATAATTTAAGATTATGTATATGTAGGTATAAACCTCTTAGCAAGAGAGAAAGTGCTGATCATCGAATTAACTTCTGACAAAATGCGAGTAATATTATCAAACCTAAGAACGAAAGACATTAATTAATATAGGCAAGTAAAATATTTCAACAATAAATTTAATTAAAAAAATATTTGCCTTTGATTAGTTTTTTATTTATTTTGTTATTATTTATTTGTTTATTAATATTAAAATTTTATTTTATCATATAAAATCACAAGATATTGTTGTGGCAAATGCAAAGAAAAACTAGATGACGCATGGCGTATAAAAACTTTTATTTTTTCCCTTCTCTATTTATGCATAGCGTATAATTTCAATTTTTAATAAAAAGTAATCAAGTTAGCAACTATTGAGTATAATAAAATATTTTAGTACAAAATCGTATATTAACATCAAAATGGTAATAATTCTGTCAACATTTTGTACTACTAAAATCGTTCAATATTAAACATGCCATTTGATAAAAATACATAAAAGTATAAATGGAAGTATAATGTACAATTTATACTGTATGTATATAGTATATAAATATTATACTGCATTAAAAAATATCGATTTTTTACAAGTAGTTAATAAGAATTTACTTGAAGTATTTAGATAAATATATCTGTCTTTATTTGTTTTGCTTTCTGGAGCAATTTTTTTGTACACATCAAATTTAAACCAGTCTCGAATAACTGTCGTTAAATTTTCTTTCTAATACTTCTTTCTCAAACAATTTGGCTCAAAAACTACCTTATATTTGCAAAATTGATTAGGAGACAAACGTTTTGAGGGTTTGCTATGGGATTTTCCTCGAAGCCTCTAATCTTTCTTGAGTGTCACGAAATAAAGGTGGATTATTATATTTTAGCTACTATTGGCTAAATTTTCTTTTTTCTTTTTGGAACAACTTTTTTCATGAAACTTTTTTATATACAAGTGAGTAAAGTTCATCATTTACTCACTAGTGCAACAGTTAGGCGCACGAGCCGCGGAGTGGTAGTTCCCCAATTAGACAAGTGATCAAACCACATTACTCTTATGCACTAAACCTGATTTTTTTTTAGTTATTTCAATAAAATTATAAAGTACAATACATTTTTGTTAGTTTCCAACTGTATTATTTGTTTTTAATAAACCGCACGTTAAATAATCATAAGAAAATAAATAAACAATATCTAGATATATGAGGCAACAAAAATCGAGCATTGCATTTTGTGCATCTTCTAAAGATTTATTAACAATACATATAAAGTTGATTTACTCAATGTTTTATAAATGTCACGATTTTATGTTGTTATTGGATTTATTATGGTGCGTTATTGTAGGTTATGTACTTTTCAAAGTAACAATTTAAAATTTGAATCAATATAACATCAACAGCAGACAGCCTGCAGGCAACCAACACTTGCATGAAACGAATTAACTTTTATACATAACCTCACATTATTCTACGATTGTATTAATAAACATTAAATTAATTAAATTAACACTGAAGTCGTCATTTAATCAATTCTGACTAAAATTACTACTTTAGTCACTACTTTGAGTTGAAAAATAATAACATTTGCTCAAAAATGGAAAAAACTAATATCAATATAAATCCAATTATGTAAAAATGAACTGACATTGACAAATTAATTTTTAATGTAGCATAATTTTTAACACAATCATGCATTAATCTGTGATACTATGGCGTATAAAGGTTTATTTGTATCTGAATTTGAATTAAGCATTATGGAATTTTTTTGTGTATTTATGTAAAAATTTAGTATAACTTAAAAATTAATTTCATTTTGAAATGTTTGTATGTCGACATATCCATGTCGTACATGACATGATATCCTCCTGGATACCTCGGATCGCAATTTCTTTAAATATAGAAAACTGTAACACTATAGCCCTATATCCTCTAGCTCCTTCCTAATACTAAGTTAAGTTTTATTTGTTGACTGTATATTTAATATAAGTTTGTGGTGCATGTACTATGTATTTATAGTCTACGTAACTCTTTGTGTATTCTCAGTACTATCTATTTTTTAACAAGTTTCAATTCGCAACTAATTATAACTTTGATTTTTTTACTGTTAATACGAAACCAAGCGTTGAAGAGAGGACGATAAATTTTGCTAGTGATATATGTCAATCTTGTATAGAGGCATTTTCATGTTAAAACGGCTTTTATTAATAGTGGTCAAGTTCAGTAACTCTACATAATAAATTTATAGAATTAAAATTTAAAATCTTGGTTTATTTAATAAATCAAATTTGTTTTTATTATATTTGAACACTTTTCGTTCATAGTTTAGTAATACTATCATAGTTACTGTCATAAAATATTAACTAATCAGTAATCAACCTTAGAAAAAACTGATAATTCTGTAATAATGTCAAACATATTTAAGTAATAGGTATTTCCTATACTTTACTTTAATTATATAAATAATTCTTGGTATTGGATTTGCAAAAATCTTCATATTGCGCAAGCCACTGCAATCAAACATTTCATAAGTTGCAATCAATAGAAATTATCCTTTTTGAAATGTGGCACACATTTATTAAATATTACGATCGACTAATTGAGAATTTATTATTTGCGCGACATTCTGACGACATTTATCCTTCATATCTATTGTGCCACGATATATTTTGTAATTACGTAAGTATAATTATTACATATCTTTTCCACATAGCGGACTATTATGTCAAATATTGAAAATTAATATGTACATAGGTACATATATTTATTTATGTCAGAAAGACCTACAAAAATATATTATTTATGTGTTAGTATTTTTAATTAACAATAATAGTTGATGTTAATAACACCATAGACTATTATTTATGCGTACCATAGAACATAGATGTGTACTAACTCAACGTATGTATACCAAAGCATAAGAATCAACAACTGCGAAGTATTACTTCCTGGTCGAGTCACTTGCTCTTATGTAATTACTTTATAAGCCAAAAGTCATATATACAAGTGAGCTGAACCCGATGTTACGTGAAATGTAAAAAGGATATCATTAAAATAATTTCCATTTCAATAAAGTGTTCAAACATGTATTGTGAAATTGCACTTAGACAATACATTTATGTCGATCGAATACTGCCAACTTCCAAGTATTACTTTAGGATTCGTCTTCATAGGATGGAAAAGAAAGTGTATTATCCAACCGGCATGGATCCAAAGATATTCATAAATACTTTGAGGACAGATTTCACTTATTTTCAAGGACGTTTATTTATAATAGGTAACACTATTGTATAATTAATATAATAACATTATGCCACTTGTGTTTAAAGTTAATAACTTATTCTAGAAAATTAATAACAAATAAATTATCAGTGGAAATGAATAAAACTTGTATTAAATAATACCAATTAAGCAGTTATCCGTTTAAATTTATGAAATATTTAATTGTATAGCGTTTAAAACCGAGAAATTAATTTGTATTTTATTAATAAATAATTACGCTATTTATTTGTAAAATTTAGGCAGACAAATCTTACACGTTTTATTATAAATTAAAGTGATGATATTACAATAACGTTTCAATATTATTGAAATAAAAAGAAATGATAGTAATCACGTTAATTAATTTACTTTTCATTTATAAGGAAATGAATAGATCAAGCAAACATATTTTCCGCATATCAGCTTATGCTGCTATTTATAATTGTAAATCACTAAAGAAAGTTAACACGCCTTTGTATGTAGTATTACATACATTAACATGTAATACGTAACCATTGTCTCTTATTCGCAAAAATCCAAATGATAAAATTATAAATGATGAAGAAATTATTTTATAGTTATCTATTAAAATTATTTGTTCTTTCTTGGAGGGTTTTATTTTTGGGTTAGTAAAAAGTCCTATTGTGTATACCGTTTTAGGATAGGAAGGAAAACAGTAGGTCACATCCCAGCTAATAGAGACACGTCATAATATTTATTCATTTTTTGGAGATTTTGTACGTTTTTGAAAGGAATACAATTTTTAGATGTTGATTCAGGTAACAGCGTTTCTATTAGCGGTAGGTATATAATTAAGTCGAAAAAATTGTCAATGTGCTTGAACACCAGAAGTAAAACTTTTATTATTTATTTTATTATAAAATTTTATTGAGGGCGGCATATTGTTCTATAAAAATTTAAAGTTGATTATCTCAAAAGGTAATAAAGATAATTTATTTTTGTTTTCTTTATTATGATACGTACAACAGCAGATTTAATAACATAATGTTTGTGAAGTAAGCTTATACAAATTTTTTTTTAATCTCTTGAATTTTATGACAATAATGGATAAGAACAAAAAGCCGGCCGGGAGTACGTCGACGGTGTGCCTATTTCACATGTTCATTTTCCGTGAAACACCTTTGTGAGGTGTGGCTAGGCGTACGACAATTGTGCTATATTTACCCCACTGTGTGTATATATTCGAGTTATGCGCTGCCTGACGGAAAGTCGTTGCGTGATTATGGATTTACACATCTTAACATTATAATTTATCAAATGTGTATCAAATTAAACATAGAAATAACTAAAGGTTGCAATGTTTACTAAAACTTTTTCCCTAACAATATATTTCCGCCATCAGTTCTTAAGTTGAAAAGAATCATTTTAAATTTAACAAGTAGAATGTTGGCATGTGTTGGTGAAGAATACTATAAACGTAAAGGTGGATCTGGTCGGTTTGTTCGCCACATTTTGCTTGCCTCGATTTTATATAATTTTTATTTATATTTTCGTATTTTGCGATTTTTGACACTGGCCGACATTGATCAAATAGGATATATTTTCCCCATTTGACCATCTCAAAAGCTCCATCTATTAGTATTTCATTTCCCTATAGGGCGAAAATTAATAAATTCATGTTTTATGATTTTGTTAATGAAACAATAACCAAAATATGCAGATTTTAAAAATCTACAAATTAGTTTATATTAAATTTGATTATAAATTTTATAGTTTTCATATAAATTAACAAAATTTTTCTTTTTGACTTTTCCAATGCGTTTTTATGTTTTAAAATATTGATCTAAAATTTAATTTAATTTCTAAGGTTAAATTACTATAAAATTGAGAAACTACCTTTCTTCATTTGTTATTCTGTCCAAATTGAGGAAGCCATGGCAATTTTTGAACCTTTGCCAACTTAACCAATCGAAACGAATTTTTGGACGGCACAACTAGAGCTTACTTCTAACATATTCCTCAAATTTCAAAATAATATCTTAAAAACCATTTGAGTTAAATGTAACACACACTTAGACACACATACATGCATACAAAATTTTTCTAAAAACCTCTTTTTAGAAAGGGGGTCATAATGTATATTACCGTTAATTTCAATTTCGAATTTTTGTTGTAAATCCAATACTGTTCACTATATAGGGGAAAAAGTAAAAAAGTGAGCTACATCATCTGAGATCAGGTTTGTCAAAATTACCTGTAAATATAATGCCAATAACCGCCGGGTGGAATACCCAGTACGGCAAAAGTTAAGCAACGTTAGGCACGGCAAGCTCTTTGATGGCTGACATTATAATCTTGCTACTGGTAACATTTGCCATTGGAAAACAATTAATGACGCTCTAGATATCGGTGGCAAATTTCTAGAGTAACAAACCTAAACTCAACACACATATACTCAACACTACAGGAACACGACTAAAGGACCTCGAGGCCGAGTTTAGTAGTATTTGTATTTGTTGATTTTTGCCCAACCGGCCGGAAGAAACTCAACAAATAAAAATACTATTAAATATTAAACATCATTGTTTGTCAAAACTATATTAATACTAGCTATTGAGCCCGTTCTACGGAAAGGAGGCTTTACAATTGAAATGTTTATATAATAAATATCTCAGATGTTCTGCTACGCTAATTAATTCAATTTTGTAAAATAAACCTTTTACACGACCATTAGCAAATGTAACAATTCTGAAATCATTTTTAATAATAGAAAGTAAAAAATTCTCACTCTTTTATTAGATGGAATATTTATCTTGAAACACTTGCTTATTATATGTTTTGCATGTATTTTTATTCTATAACAAATGATAGAATTAATATTCTATAATTATGCTGAATGAAATAAATAGATTGCCATAAATTTCAAAACTGTCAGTGTCATATGTAAATGCTGCGTGTTAGTTGTTTTAAGACAAGTTTTAGTTTAAATTTAAAAAGCATTACATTCACTAATGGTCGTGGAGAAAATACAGTGTGTTACTTGGATGAAATGAAAATTCAATCTACTCGTGGTCTTCTTCCACTCGTATCGAATTTTCATTATAATCCTGTGCTAAATATACTATTCTGCCACATATCAGTTGTTCAAACATCACTGTTGATGCTAGTCTAATCAAATCTAACGTTTCATAGTTTGCATTAGGTTAATTAATTAAATTAGCACGCACTTAAAAGAAATACAAAAATATTTATGTTTAACATAAAGAAATTTTATTGTCTTTCTTTTAAAGATATTTTCCATGTCTGTTGGACCTAGGGGCAAGGAGCAGTTTGATGTCGCAACGATAGAATAAGAATTTTATTATTTATATTATGTATTTAATTAAATTAATCTTGTTATATTATATTCATTTTACGTTTAGAGTAAAGAAGTTTAGCAAAATAATAAATGACCTAGTATATGTTTTGACAAGGCAATAATAATGTTTCTGGTAAATAAACGATTATTATTGCCTGCCTGAAAAAAAAAACTAATACGGAGAACCACCAAGAAGGACTCCTCTTATCCTACACCTGATAAGGGTCAGTAGTTAACTAGCAGTGATAGTGTATATGTATGAGAGTATATTAATTTTATTTGTAAGAATGTACTTTTATTGTTGGTGAGTGACTTCATAGTATTACAGATAATATTAATTAGATTATTAGATAGTATCGTGATTGCCAGAAATAGAACAAGAATTGAATGTAAGGAGAGGGACTGGTGCCTTCTCAGGTCCCAACGATAAAGTGAATCTTGGTTTGCAAATCAAGGTCAGATGATTAGTGAATTAGGATAGGTTGCGTGCATGAAAGTAGAACGCAAGTGACTTTTTCAGGTTCCGTCGATAAGGTGAACATTAAATTTAGCAACATTACCGAATAGTGAATAGGAGACGTTGCATGGAAAAGGAGAGACAGCTCTGTCTTTCTTAGGTGCACAATGGAGAGCCATTCGTGGAACCTTGTATAAACGTCTCTTTGTTGTTGATTATAATACATTTCACGGAAGAAGGGAAACAGGTGTTTCTCTCAGGTCCACAGTGAGACCTTGTATTAATAATTCTGTTAATTAGGATACGTTGTCCATAAAAGGAAAGGGCAAGTGTTCTTCTATGATTTTGCTGGTTATGTGGACATCAACTTTGGTAACGTTACCGGGTTTATCTAGATTAAATCTAATTAGGCTCTAACAAGCTTTCTTCTTCTTCTTCTAGATCAACAACCTAGTGCTGACTCTTTAAGCACATCGGAAATATGTACTTTCTGTTTTGTTTTCTTCTTTTTTATCTCTATTGTTTTCTTGTCCGAATCAATGACTTGTTATTTAGTTTCTATATGATCTGTTTCAACAGCTCACTGTTGGTAAAAATATATTGTTTTCAACTATTTATGAGTTTTATGACGGGTTTTCTACCAATTTTCCTTTCATTTTGCTACGTATTGTTTCTGTTTTGCACCACCTATACTTTTGTTGCACATTCTATACTTGTGAAATTTACAGTTGGGAATTGGTTTTTCCCCT
>JARJEC010001926.1:0-17357 GCA_030264575.1 Tachinus sp. AB-2021 | reverse complement strand
CTAGTGATAAATTTAGAACTATAGAATGTTATTGCGAACTATCACTATCGGTTTTTAAAATAACCTCAACAACGCAAACAATACGTTAGAATTAGACACATTGGAGGGAAGTAAACGGATTTGTTCAATGCACATCCTTAACTATATTTTGCGCAAAACACCACACACATACGCTTGATTATAATTATACAAACGTTTCTGCAAGTTTAATAGTCAATTGTGCAGTTACGTGTATCATCTTACAAGTTATCCGATCTTTAACTTTTTCTTCTTCTTTTACTTTTATCTTGTTATTGTTGTCCACTGCTCATTTGTTTTCATATTACATAGTTTTTGTGTCGCTTGGTGAAAATATTTTTCAGAAGTGTCTCCTACATTTCTTTTGGTTATTGTTGGGCTCTAATTGGCTATTCTTATTGTCCATCTTGATTAGCCTTTGTGTTGTTCTTTTACCGATTTTGGCGATCCGATGGTAGTCAATTTTACTTCACATGCACAATTTGTCCAACAAATTGATTATAGATTTTCTAGATCGTTTGTGTTGAGTCAAAGCTTGTTACTCCAGAAATGTAGCTCCCATATTTAAAGCGCCCAATGGTGAATGTTACCGGTATTTGGAGCTACATGGTCACCCATCTAAATTTTGCAAACATTTGATATGGATATGCCACCTGTCGGTCCTCATTTACTCTTCGAAATGATGTGTAGTATGAGTATGAATTTAATCCCGTTATAGCATCTTTATAAATCTGAATCAGCGATGGAGAGGAACTTTAACATGTGTCGTGATCGCAAATGAAGCAGATGATTTTGATCTTATATGGCGCAACCCGGACACATACCATAATTTGTAAAACGCAAAGATGTTTTCAACTTTACTTTTTGATGTGAAATATTTAATATCTGGTTTACACGATCAAGTATCGTAAGTCTAGTATCTGAGAGTTCTTGCAAATAAATTGCTTAGTGTAAACAGTTTTTGCGAGTACTGTCAGATGGCGTAAACACCCTCGATTTGGACTTGCGGTAGTTTTAGTTGCTCATGAAATGCGACCCTTTTATGACGCGTAAAGCCCTGTTTGCACGGTGATTTGTGTTTTCGTGAGAGTAGCTATCGTGGAAGTGTAGTGAGAGTGAGAGTACTCTCGTAGCAGCGTGGTATCTAGCTGTCAAAGAATGACTGATTGCAAGTAATTGCAGTAAAAAGAAATCATATGAACCAATAGTTAATTCCACAGTAACCCATACTAGGGCCGGGATTGTTCAAGAATGTAAAACATCTGCTGCAGTTACTATTATTCGAATTTGGGTTCAGTTATTTATTAAAAAAAATGGAGATTAAATCTTTCTTAGATGTTTCTACAAATTTAATTACACAACAAAGGTTTAATATCTAATTTCTTGCTAATAATAAGTAGCCTGCTGAGTCTGCGAGTTACACAAATAAATAATCTGGCTCAATAGTTTTGCACATACGATAAAATAACGTACACTCTCGAGAATAACTGATGTATTTGCCGTATTCATTGTAATAGTATTTCTAGCATTGTCGCGCGAGTACTCTTAACTATCAAGTCATACGCGATAGTGCGAAAGTGCTCTCGCGACAGTGTCACAGAGACTATCGAGAAGTCTACACCATGACAGTTATGGCGATAGCTACTCTCATCCAAACTATCAACGTACAAACGAGGCTTTAGAACGCGTGTTGTTATCCATATTGATAGTGACAAAATGCCAAAACGTGTGAAGTACGTGAGCTAGAAATATTAGTAACAATATGCAAAAATCAAGAACCAATAGATGGCGCTTTTGAGATATTCAAATGGGCAAAATATAACCCATGTGATCAGTGCCAATAACTGTGAAGTGATGTGTAAGTAGTTTTAGAGAAAAAAATTCCTAAACTTTTTAATTTTTATAACCAAATAGGTTAACATTAGACATTTCTGTCACTAGTAAATATGTATTAGTTTAGTTTTCTGACATATCCCGTAGGTTTTGTTTTCCTCATTTGAGCAGTTCTAAATTTAACACCAGAGGTCAGCCACTTCGCTGATTTTCTCTTATGACAAACAATATCATGACTGACAATGACAATATGCAGCATAAATATGTACAGTTTTCTGTGAAAAATGGATTTCGATGTTTTACATTTATCAGGCTTCCCCTTTTCTCAAACTCAAATGATGAGTTTCTAATTCGTACGTCATTGCAGACGGAATTCATGTTTCATATATCAAAATCTGAAAGTTGTCTTTTTTGTGACGTCATAAAATGCATACTCATATTATTATGTGATAATAAAATAAAAATACTGAACATTTGTAAAATGTTTATTCTCTGCAATGGTGTTTATGGGATATGAAATAAATCCATCATATCCATAATATTTTGACATAGATATAATCGAAGAATGTGAAAAAGAGAAAACACTGGGTCAATTTTAAGTCAATGTTGTTATTTAAATAATTTGTTAGTGCATACGTGCATAATTAATCAATGTTTTGCTAGTGTAACACATGAAGTTTCTTTCTCTTCAAAATTCCCGCTTAATTTTATAAGCCGTTTAGAGCAGAAAAGTGTGTAGGAATAATATATGTCACACACAACATGCCACTGCCTTCGGTTCTTTTTTGCGAAAATAGTGTGAACATATACATGACGTTAATGATTTACGTGTTTACACTGGCCTGCAAGTGCTGTGTAAACGCGCATGAAATTAAATTAAATACTGATATTTCGAATATCGGCTTATTTATAAATGTCCTGTTTCTTAATTTCGTATTTATTTATTTTTATAATTAGTTATTGATTAGCATTATTCAATATATAATATTGAGCGTTAAAAAAGTTTTAATAAATAAATTGATTTTAAGAAAGTACCAATTCGTTGCGCCGCCACTGCGTATAATAATATCTATGAATAAACGCGTGTGTCGTGACGAGGGAGATGACGCGAACGTTAACCAGCGCGCGAGATAGAGAGGGCAAGAATGAGTGTGTCTGTTGCTGACGGAGTGAGCGAGCGAGCATTCTGGTGACGTCACATCCTAGTTTGCAAATGTCTGCCAAGCTTTGTGACTGATATAGACAGTTTTTGGGAATTGTGGTGTGTTTTGTGTGCTTGTGTGTTGGTTTTACCACAAACCAAGAATGTATCCTCAACAAGGAGGACGTAAGTTAAATGCCAAGAATAATTTACGCCCATCTCGTCCCACCTCGCTTCTAACCCCTTTTGTTTTGTTGGGTTGCTGCTTGAAAAATGTACACAAAACGAGGTAGTCCTCTTTAAGGTGGCAATTTTTAACAATTCGAGCCTACATTATTGCGATCTATTTTTGTTATTCAAGCCACCTAACCTATCTGCGTGCAATAGGTAGCATTTGCTTTAATAAGGTCAGCTGAAAATGCATATGAATTGAATATTACTTATATTACCAATCTAATAAACCTTGGAAACATTTCATGGAGGAATTTATATTATAACATAATTTTTTCCTCTCGCCACAATCAGATTATTGATAAAATTGATTAACCTCAGCCAGAGTGATTTAAATTTAATTGAATCCTAATGTCAATATTTGTTTATATTATTATTATTGTACGGATTTATTATTTAAATAATTTCATTTTGTTTACTGGATCTTGAAATAACTAATCAAATTCAAAATAATATTAATTTTGACAGGTTCCTGTTAGGGTCACTGAACCTGTCCAGACCTGTCTAGCTTTTGCTTATTGATCCTGCCTTCCTTGCACATTGCAGTTTTCAATTTGAATTGTCACCATCCACTAATATGGATTATTTTTTGCTTTTTAAGTTAAATAATTTAATGATTTTTTTTACCACTTTACAATGTAAACATTACAAGCAGTTTTTTACAATTTATAAAAATCAGCATCGGCAAATTTTATTTGTAGGAATTCAATTTTGTATGTAAATTTCAATTGTTATCACGGAAACAGTTCAATGTTTTGTGAAAAAGATTTAGTTGCATTACTTTTGAGACGGATATTATTTTCCGGTTTTTAAAACAGTAAATATCTACATAATTTTTGATGTTCGAAAGCTCGGTTATTGAGTGACCATATGTATAACAAAAAGAATTGCTTTTAATTAATTTTTTAAAATTTATTAATAACTTTTTTGTTATAAAATGAGAGGTTAGATTAGGTTAGGTTAGGTGTTTAAATAATTATTAGATTGATTGTTTTGCTTTTTTTTCTGAAATTATTTATTATTATAACAGACCGGTTTCGATTACTCATGGTTTTCAATGTCATGTTTTCTAATTTAAATAATTTTGGTTTCCCTCTAACCTTTATTTTTAAATTTTCACAATATTTCACACTATAAATAATTTTCACTTCCGACATTTTTTATCAATAAAATGTTTAAAATTTGTTTTAAATAAGCATTACGAATACGATTTTGAAGACATTAAAAATGATTTTTGAATTTTATTTTGGTAATACAATCAAATCTCCGTTAAGTGGACACTGATTTTTCAACTGATTTTGTTTGCTTATTGGAGTTCTTCGCTTAAAAGAAAGTTATAAATATATAAATGTGTGCCGTGCTGGTGCATTCTAAACTGTCCACTTATTGGAGATGTCCACGACATTCACAAATTTCAATGTTTATTTAGCTAATAATTACATTTATTCTTATTATTTAAAAATATATTTTGAAAAATATTAAAAACAATTTTTTTCTTCAAAATTTTGATGATTATTTTTACAAATTTTCAATTAAAAAAAATCAAAAGAATGCGCAAATATTTTTAAAAATGTGAAAATAAATTTTTATCAAAAAAGTCACATGTGGCTTAGAGCACACACCGGAACTAAAATTTAGAGTAGAGTAATCTCGGCCAGAGGTGACTCGTTGCTGAAAAATGTCAAAACTGACTTATCTAACGTCATTTCATTTTGTCACATTTACATCAAGCATGCAAACGAACATAGAATATGCACTAATTAGTTCTAAAAACGTTGAGTCATCTTCACCTCTCACCGAGACGACTTTACAATTACACTTTTTATTAAATTTTTATTACTTAATCACTAATTTTGTAAATTATTAACACAACCCGTGTCCGCGATTTCCGATCGCAATATTTAACATTCAATTGTGACTTACGACGCATGACTCATCCCACAATCCACAACCAATGATGCCATAAAACGTTGCATTTTTGTGACGTGCCCCCAAAGAAGTTTTACAAAAAACACAACTGGCATTCTTTAGAGAGCAATTAGAGTAAACTACACGATCTATGAAGTTTTTCCTTATAGTATAGACAAATTTATTTTATTGAATGCGACCAATGTACTATCTTAAATAGCAGATATATTTGAAAAATTTGCAGTTTTGTCGTAGCGCGAGTATTTTCGGCCAACAGCATTACGTCCAATTCCGTCGCTCAATTTCGTCTGCTACTCGCTGGTAGGTTCTCAAAATGTACCAATATGGCATTTACGCTTATAATTAACCTCGCGATTTGCAAAGCGCTTCCGTAACTAATTTCATTAAGGTGACACGCAACCGGCCAAATTGTCAGGATAAACTGTTATTATTGGTCGACATTGATCACATGCGTTTTATTTTTCATATTTGAGCAGTTACAAAACACCAGAGGTCAGCCATTTCGCTGATTTTCTCCTATACTTATTATTCGTGACAATTATTACAAGATTGCTGTTGAATGCTTTTTTTTAAATTTCCAGAGTCATGGCAGGCAAGCCCGCCACGACAAAGTGGCAGCCCCACCACACAAACCACATTCGCGGATCCGCTGTCCTCGGGAGCCGCAACTCCGAGTGGCACGAGTACAGCCCTAGCAATTCCCGGGGCGGCAGGTGCTGGTGGAGCCCTTACAACCCCAGCCGAGCCCCCACACTTCCAATGTCCCCGCAGGCCTAACCTGGGCAGAGAGGGACGACCCATAGGCCTTAAAGCCAACCACTTTCAGATCTCAATGCCGCGCGGCTTTGTCCATCACTACGACGTTAACATACAACCTGATAAATGTCCCCGAAAGGTAAGAAGGACTTTCATCATTCTTGCAACACTGTATAATACTATTAAAAACAATGATTTTTATAAAATAACTTTAGTTATATATGAAAATATTATCTACTACGCAATTTTGGACGCACCCTGTATAACCCATGCTACTTTGAGCGTAGCCTGTATAATAAAATTAATTATGTTTGCAAAAATTCTAAAAAATGTGTTCTGAAGAAATGAGCTCGTCGGATTATTGTTACTGCTCAGAAAAAATATATTTCAAAATGTATGGCGCACATACAAAATATTTTACTTTAATAAATAAATTATCAAATATACGTATGCATACAGGATGTGTCCCTAAAACATTAGTAGTCAGTAAAACAAAAACTGTTTACAGGTGAATAGAGAAATTATAGAGACAATGGTGAAAGCATACGGCAAAATATTTGGCTCGCTAAAGCCCGTATTCGATGGTCGTAACAATTTATACACACGTGACCCGTTGCCTATTGGCAACTCGCGAGAGGAACTTGAAGTGACGTTGCCTGGTGAAGGCAAAGATAGACTATTTCGCGTCTCGATTAAATGGTTGGCTCAAGTGTCTCTTTACGGATTGGAAGAAGCCTTAGAAGGTAGAACGAGGCAAATTCCATATGAAGCCATTCTAGCACTAGACGTCGTTATGCGTCATTTGCCGTCGATGTGCTACACTCCAGTAGGGCGGAGTTTTTTCAGTAGTCCCGAAGGATATTATCATCCTCTAGGTGAGTTATTATTAATAAGTAGTTGATAGTTTCTATGCTATTAAATTGAAATGTTTCTAGGTGGGGGTAGGGAGGTGTGGTTTGGTTTCCATCAATCTGTTCGTCCTAGTCAGTGGAAAATGATGTTAAATATTGACGTATCGGCGACGGCGTTTTACAAGGCGCAGCCAGTCATCGAGTTTATGTGCGAGGTGCTTGATATCAGAGACATCAACGAACAAAGGAAGCCGCTCACCGATTCTCAACGTGTCAAATTTACAAAGGAAATCAAGGGGCTCAAAATTGAAATCACACATTGCGGTACTATGAGAAGGAAATATAGGTATGCAAATTTGAAATGATTTCTTTTTTGCGAAAATTCTAAATAGTGTGGCGATAACTATTTAGAATTGAATTCATTCAAAAAGTGTGCTCTAAATTTATTTATACACATGTGCTGCTTTCCATAATAGGCTAATTTGCTTTCAGAGTGTGTAATGTAACGAGGCGGCCGGCTCAAATGCAATCGTTCCCATTGCAACTAGACAACGGCCAAACAGTTGAATGCACTGTCGCTAAATATTTCTTGGATAAATACAAGATGAAATTAAGGTATCCCCATTTACCTTGCTTACAAGTTGGCCAAGAACATAAACACACCTATTTGCCACTGGAAGTTTGCAACATCGTTGCCGGACAACGATGCATCAAGAAATTAACGGACATGCAAACATCTACCATGATCAAAGCTACTGCAAGGTAAGTTACTTGATTAATGTTCATGCACTCATTTAACATTTAAATATTACTATTAGATCCGCTCCCGATCGCGAACGAGAAATCAACAATCTGGTAAGGCGAGCCGATTTCAATAACGACCAGTACGTGCAAGAATTCGGGTTGACGATTTCGAATAATATGATGGAAGTGAGGGGGAGAGTACTGCCGCCGCCCAAGTTGCAGTATGGAGGCAGAGTCGCATCCCTTAGCGGACAGGTGGGCTGGCACGTTAGTTTCCCTCATTGTTTTTTATTTTAGTTTTAGTAGTTGCAACGCAAATATCACAAACGGATTTAAATCAACATCTGCTAGATGTCACTTCTTACACTTAAAATGGAATGTCATTTTTAAGTTAAAAACAGATACTTGCAAATATATTGCGTAATGTAAACACTCTCCAAGAGTGCTCTAATAGTGTAAACACTCTCAGACTTAATTTTACTTGTTGGTGTACCATAATTCAGTAAAATATAATTTTTTTTAAATCTGTAAAAGGTTTTTAAAAAGCGATATCTGGCCATTACTAATTTTTCCATTTGTACTTAAACATTTTATCATCATATCTTCTGTTGATTGTGATATTTGATTTGATATTGATTTCTATTATTATTTTGTATTTATTGACTTGCAGTTAGTTTTACTGTTGCTATTTACATATTTTTAATTATGTTTGCCAGGATTATTTACGTAGTAGTTGCGAGTTTCTACTGTTTTTAATGTTTCATTTAAATTAGGAAGAGCATTTGTGCACCATTTTGTACATAGAATTTTTGTCGTGTTGCACTGGTTTTTTTAATTGTTAGTAGAAAGTTGTTGCTGTTCAGTTAATTAATTAATTAACTCAACTTGCAAGAATCTTTAATTAATTCAGAATGCGCATGCCCAACTAAACGTGACCGCAACCATTTGTTTTTCAAAAATTTTCAACTTTTATAGTTGCCAACCAAAGCTGTTGCAAGTACTCATCAGTACTCGGTTTTTTTAAGTATTTAAAGCAAAGTACTTAGGTACTCATCGTAAGTACTGGTGTACTTATTGTAAGTACTTTCGGTAACAATCAGCATCNTTAGAAAGTTGTATAGTTTACAACGATGTATTAAGTTTGACCTAATAAACAAATTAGTTTACTTTACAAATTGTAGCGGTATGATTAAGTTGCGCATGCGCATTTGCTTCAGTCAACTTAACATTAATTTTTTTAAGAATAATATTTTTGTCAAATTTTCTTTTAATGTTCTTAAATTCAACCACCGTTTGTAAGACGAAACTATTCCCATTTGAAACACATTACAGCTGCATCTTGAGGCACAACGCAAAGCTGGTTGTCTGTCGAAATCCTACCTTAACAGGGCTACAACATTCACAATTTATTTTGAATTTTTTTCAATACCAGAAGTTAACATTTGTAGTAAAATTTTTAATGATTATACTTAACTTTTGTAATTAGAAACTCTATAATCTAAGAACGCGCATGCGCGTCCTCACTATTTGCAATTTATTTTGACTTTTTAATGCCGAAATATAACTGAAGTAAAATTAAATCTATTAAAGATCAAGCATTTGTAGCTCAAAATTGTATAATCTCGGAACACGTTTGCGTGACTGAAAATGTATGATAATACACATGATTAAGTTATCCAGTCTAGTTAGCAAGTTAGAGTTTTATATGCATTAGCAATTATTTTACTATTCCAGAGCAAACAGCAAGCATTACCGAATCAAGGTGTCTGGGACATGAGAGGCAAACAGTTTTTCACGGGAGTTGAGATTCGTGTGTGGGCTATTGCCTGTTTTGCACCACAACGTACAGTACGTGAAGACTCATTACGCAATTTTACACAGCAGCTACAAAAAATAAGCAATGACGCCGGAATGCCCATCATTGGTCAACCCTGTTTTTGTAAATATGCCACTGGACCAGATCAGGTATGACAATACAAGTTCTTTATCTAAATCAGTAAAAGTACTTTATATTTTTGATATTATAAGTAAAAAACTACCAAATTTAAAAAGTACTGATACTTTTAAGTATCAGTACTTAAAGTAAAATACTTAAGTACTTAAGCACTTATTGCAACATATGGTACCAAAAAAAATCATAAAAATTTCTTCACAATTGCTACATATTTTTGTCTGTTTGGACCAGTTACAAGCATAACGAGCCGTCAATCCTGGTGAAGAATTTAATGCAATTTTAATTTTTTTAAGGTTGAGCCGATGTTTAGATATTTAAAATCGACATTCCAATCTCTACAATTGGTTGTTGTCGTATTGCCTGGTAAGACGCCAGTTTATGCCGAAGTGAAGCGAGTCGGCGATACCGTTTTAGGTATGGCCACCCAATGCGTGCAAGCAAAGAATGTTAATAAGACATCTCCGCAAACTCTCTCAAATCTATGTCTCAAAATTAATGTTAAGTTAGGTGGAATTAATTCGATTTTGGTACCGTCTATAAGACCCAAGGTGAGAAATTTTATTATTATTATTACTATTATTTATTATTATACTGTTAATTTTTAGATATTTAATGAGCCGGTGATATTCTTGGGTGCCGATGTTACGCATCCGCCAGCCGGCGATAATAAAAAACCTTCCATTGCAGCCGTTGTTGGTTCCATGGATGCTCATCCATCACGTTACGCAGCCACTGTCAGGGTGCAACAACATCGTCAAGAAATTATTCAAGAGTTGAGCTCTATGGTTCGGTTAGTAAATTACTTTTATAAGAATTATGACGGTTGTCATAAGCTTCGCTTAAAATTTCATTTGAGGGGGCCTTGCTTTGTCAGTTTTTAATCATAGTCGATTCTTCAGAAATCTGAGGACAACATTTTTTTCAAGTAGATTGAGTTTCTTTATTGATGTAATGATAAATGCACTCTCAAGATAGTGGGAATAGAAAAAGCAGTTTATGTCTTGAACGCACACAACTATCATAATAGTTTTTTTTGTAAATAATTTTTTATATTTCAGTGAACTTTTAATAATGTTCTACAAATCGACTGGTGGCTACAAGCCGCATAGGATTATATTGTATCGTGACGGTGTTTCCGAGGGGCAGTTTCTTCAGCTATTGCAGCATGAGCTGACGGCATTGAGGGAAGCTTGTATTAAGCTTGAGGCTGATTATAGACCAGGCATCACGTTTATTGTTGTTCAGAAAAGGCATCACACTAGGCTGTTCTGCGCCGACAAGAAGGAGCAGAGCGGGAAGTCCGGCAACATACCAGCCGGTACTACTGTTGACGTCGGAATTACACATCCGACAGAGTTTGATTTTTATTTATGCAGTCATCAAGGAATCCAGGTATTTTTACTATTATAATATTATATTGTGAAACGTACCAACGGGCATATGTATTTGGTTATTATTAACCCCGGCTATTAAATATTTTTATGATTAAGTTATATAAAAAGATTTACTCGAATATTACTGCCGTACATGAGGTATATGCGAAAGAAACCCCCGGGAGGGATACAATTAACACATTCATTTATCACAAGAAATTAGATTAACACATTGACTGCTGTATTTATTTTTATAAAACGGCTTCCGTGTGCACACAACACACTTAGCATGTATTTTTTGATATAGCATCAAATAACGTGGCCCAGACGTTATTTGATGCTTTATTAAAAAGTACATGCTAAGTATGTTTTGTACACATATATGTTACAACAGTTATTGTGCGACAGTTCTCAAGTGGGACATAAGAATAGTATCGAACATTTTTTAATATGAGAAACGACTGCAATAACAACTCATGTTCCTGAATAAATCTTATGTTAAAATGGGGAGCTATAGTGAATTTCTTAAACAAAATGGCGGATGGTTTGCATAAATTCTATTTCAATATATTTTAAGGGTACATCAAGACCTTCACATTATCACGTATTATGGGATGATTCCCATTTAGATTCAGATGAACTGCAATGTTTGACGTATCAGTTGTGCCACACGTATGTTCGTTGCACGCGATCAGTTTCAATACCCGCACCAGCGTATTATGCCCATTTGGTGGCTTTCCGGGCCAGGTATCACCTTGTTGAAAAAGAACACGACAGGTAATAATTAATAAGTTATTTTTGACGAAAACACTTTTATTAATTGTTTTTCTTTTTTTAGTGGTGAAGGTTCTCATCAATCAGGTTCATCAGAAGATCGCACACCTGGCGCAATGGCTCGAGCAATAACAGTACACGCAGACACCAAAAAAGTCATGTATTTTGCCTAGTGCTGGTAGCAACTATATTGAAAAACACAATGGTATTTGTAAGATAACACCGACGATTTAATTTCCATGTACAAATTATGTTATAATGAAGATTGGACGTGATGGAACGAAAAAAATTAATTAATTAATTACAAATAATTTAAGTTAAAAAATATGCGTGGTAGGAATGATATTTTATTTGCCAAAAAAACTATGCAAAAGAAAAACGATTGACGCCAAATCATAGAGTTATACATATTTATCAACAAAGAAAATATTTTTATGTCATCTGCAGTTTATTAATTGTTAAAAAGAGATTTATTTCGCATAGATGAATCTTATTTATTTAGTGGCATCTAAAATTTTATCAATTGTGACTCTTAAGTTGTTGTGTAGTATGATGTGTGATATTATTCAAATTGAATTTATTTTAAATTGACCAAAACAGTACCGACACTTCACTTACGTTATCTCTATTTTGTTAATATTGATCATTGATTGATATAAACATGTTCACTTGGCTCCAATGAGAGCGCAGCGGAAACCGCAAAAACACTTTATTTAACAAGTCCAGTACATTTTACATAAATTAAAGCAGCTTGTGTAATTTCACAAAATAGAGGCAACGTTCCAATTATTATGTCCCACACTAAAATGATTTATTACTTATTAAGACACCACTCGAAGCTTAATTATTTGGTAGGTACTTTTTGGTAGCAAACAAATGGATGAACACAAAGCAAAGAATTAGTAATTAATAACAGTAAGTTTAAGTGCCAGTAAGTTAATTGAAAACATGTCATCAAATGGTAAAGATAATATATAGCTTTAAATGATATCTGTATTAGTTTTAAGAGATATTCCGTCAATAATCTGTAAACCTCAAAAGTCATCACAACAGAAAAGAAAACCAGAAACAAGTTTTGACAATATTCAATGTGTATAATTTGTGATTGATAAATTTTGTTTCGGTGCTGAGTAATTCAAATTAAAAAATTTCTTCCTCGAAACTGAATTTTGCGACCGCCGAGCAGTCTTGCAAGAAGGCTACATTCCAAGTGCACAAAATCTGTATTTTTATAAATATATATAAATATATAAATATGGAAAACAACAGTTTCTAGTCATAAAAAAATATTGAAAAAGGCTCCAATGAAATTTTGAGAATCAAGCAGAAGATAACTTAATTTAGACGGGTAACGATTGCTGATTGGGTCTTTTTTCAATCCTGGGTACTTTTTTAGACTAGAATCAGGTCTCAAATTTTGTTTCCAATCTTATCATCTTTTTTCTTTTATATTATAACTTTTTTTTTATTGAATCTTTTTATTTATTTTGATAAACGGCTTGACGTGCTTTAAGAAATCGGTTGGGCGAGGCGTTTGGTTCAATCGGTGGTAGCTTACTTTAATAAAAATAAATCAACGGATTTCTCAATGCACTTCAAACCGTCAAGTGTTCTAATAACATGTATTTAGACTTAGTGAATTGCCAATATTTTTTGTGTTAAAACGAACTTAAATCCTTTTTAATAAAATAAGCAAACATTCCCATAAATATAATTGTAAATAAGCAAAATTATATTGAACCTACTTATAAATTTTATTATTACACCAAATTAATCGAGCATCGTATTTAACACAAAAAATCAACGCAACTATTAATGACAGCATTGTATTCGGATGAAATTAGTCTTAAGGAATTAATCAAAGCCGGGAGTAAATATATAATTATATATAGAAATATATGGGATTTAGTGATTAATTACGTTTCAGCACAGCAATTAGATTTAGTCATTGACTACTGTGGTAACAAAAAAAATGCAAACTCCGTTTATATTACTTTATAAATATATTTTTTAGACAATCAAACAATTGTAAAATTTTGTTACTACTGCCCTCAAGTGGATTATTATTTGTTACTAATTAATTAAATGCTGCCGTTAAAATAAGTCGATTTGCAAATAGATTATTCAATAAAAATAAAAGCGAATCAAGTGCCATTAACTAAAATTAAACCGTACGGAGTATGTAATCAATCGAGCAAATGTACCTATTTTAACTGGCAACATTATTCTAGTTTATAAATAACTATTATTATACATGTTCTAAACTAAACAATGCTTTTTTATTGTAGCTAGGTATTTATTTTTTATCGTTCTCTTTTTGAAAGTGCAACTGTACGGTTAGTCATTTCAATCATATCTCTCAAAGTTTTTTAGTTTTTGTAAGTTTTACTATAATAATATTTCGTTTTATTAACAGAACCAAACACAAATCAAATCAATTGAATTTAATATTAGTACCAAATTAGTTGTAATATTATTATAATTGTGCGACATTTATGTCGGGATGGAAAAAACAAGCTTATCACCTTAATGTTATTATGCTTATTGTTTTATCGAATCTACTATTAGTTTTTACGTGGATCATTTTGTTAGGGCTTTAATATTTTAATTACACGATCATTCTTGTATTTTATGTGAAATAAATTATTATTAAAAAAATATGTATCGAAATTAATAAGTTGATTTGACAAAGGTAAGCGATTCTAATTTGTTTCTTTTAATTTTCATTAGTGTCGATCAAAATGGTTAAAATAAGTTATAATTCACAATGTGTTAATGTATATTTATTTTTACAACTGCTACAGAATTGTTACACATTTCATCGGTGAACTCTGTTCTGATGTCTCCCCCATATTATTTATATAGGCACTATACGCCAGGAAATACTAAACGCAAACAATAGGTGTTTTAAAAGTTCATCGATATAAATTAAAGCAGGTATGCAATACATTTTTTGTCGCTCGAAGGATTTTATTGGGACAAAACTGCTTGGTCAAAAGTTTGTAAAAAAATGTCGACGTTTGAAAGAAAATTGAAGATATTGATAAATTTTGATACGAGGAAGCATATGCAAGGTCTTTAAAGTTAGGCCAGTTCGAGTTCACTGCATTTTATATACAAAGTTAGGAGCTAAGTTTGTTTCAGATGCCTTGGGAAAAATATGCAATTAATTTTATTAGAATATTTCGTTATTATTTTGATTTGTTTTTCTCAAGAAAATGCTACTGTAACAAACTTATTACACAAAGTAAGAGCGTCGGGTAACAATCAACATACAGTTTTTATATTAGTTTGTTTTAGTACGGCAACATCAGAATGGGATTTAATGAAAAATTATACTTGTAAAGGAAGGTACATAATATTATAACTATATATTATTGTATAATCTTTGATGGTACACATTTGTGAACAATGACTATCATTAGTAAATCCTCTATAAGGCAAGTACTGCTATAGTAGCTCACTTTAACATAAGATTGCCATTGCAGTAGTTTTTCGTATTTGATGCAGTCAATACTATTCTTGTGTCCCACTTGTTGCTGCGAATGTGTTTAGTCATCTGACATAATTCAATTTCTTAAATAATCATAGTTTTTGTAACATAGTACGCTATATTTATAAAAGAAATGTTTTGCAATTGGAGACACTAGTTTCAAAACTCGTTTTATAGACGAAATAAAAACGGATTTGTACTCGATATATAATATCTGTGAATAAAAAACGATTTGTAACATCTTAAAATACACAACACAACAACCACTCATTTCGAGTTCAGTAATAAAACAAGTTTTGTAACGACAAAGTGTCCACTTTATTGCTAGTTTACTAAAACCGTTGGTAGAGAAACAATGTTTTTATTTTTATTTTTGGCCAAGATAAGTTTTGCAATGGACCTCGACTTTACATTTATTACTTGCTTATTACAATGTAAAATTAAAGTCTTCGAAAATATTAAACGAGCAAGAAATATCAGCATTCTCATTCATTTCTCTGTTTGAAGCCAAAGTTAAAACAGTTTGGTCGATTATTTTTATTTTTCGCTAATTTATGGAGCATTTTATACAGAATGTTGAATTGGTTAATGCACACAACTACTGGCTTTGACTTCTTTAAATTCTTAATGTTCAAACATTAGCTGCCCTAATTATTTTAGTATAAAGAGAAAAAATATTCTACAAAATCGTATCATTACTTATTAATTATTTTCCACACAAAGAGGAAATTAAATGAATTAAAACCACCGTTTTTCAACAAAAATATGTGTTGGCTTGGAATTGTTGAAACCATAGATAACCTAGACTATATAGATAGACAACTTCTATGTATTTCTTTGAAACCGTGCGATTTTAATTAAATCTTTCGCGCCGACAGCAGCACTGTGCAAATGGAGGGGGAATATGCGGGAAGTTTAAATGCTCCAATTAAAATAATATTTTAGTTCAAAGAAAATGTAATTTATAAAAAAAACTTTTTATAAATTAAAACATTGTTTGTAGTATATTCAATGCAGGATTAAATAAAAAGTAAAATAGTTTTAAGATACATACAATGAAGTCAGAATCAGGTTACATAATGACAAATCTTTAATAATCAAAATTTCATTATGCATTTTTTTTGTAAATGTAATCATGGTAGTAATATAGTGTAAGTATATGGTAATATACAAATGTTAACAATCATTTATCATCATCGTGTAATGAACAAATTTATTGATTAATAATGAAAAAATGCAGTATGAAAAATTGTTACGATTTATAAAACAGCTGTTTACAGCTAGCGACAACAAAAACAATGCGGGCGAGATAGAAGTAACATTTGACCTTGAGACTTGGGACCAGCGCGGGTATCTGAGTGCCACCCCCATGACCTAGACTATGGTTGAAACCATGGGTGGTAAAGTTGGTTGCCTATAATGGTATCATAATATAGTTGGGGTACGCCACCGCTTGTGGCGCCTGCTGTATTATGACAATTTAAACATAACCAACCATGAAAATGATACAAACTTCATTATTTGTCATCATTTGTCAAAAAATTACAGATCATCACCCGTGCTCGCTTATTGATACAAACTAATAAAGTGCTTTGTAGCAAACTGTGATCTGTTTCATATTTCGCAAATTTTCCATGGATAAAAATGTAAGTAATCATTATTTTTAATTAAGTAGACATTAATTACATATTTTTAAATTACCAATCGTATGTTCAGTAAAATTACAAAATATTTGGAAAGAATTGATTTTTTTGTAGCTTGTCGTTATGCTGGTGAAACTTGCCCTCAATACGAATTAATCAAGGTCAAATAGGGGTGACTGATATTTTTACCATTCGGGTATTTGGATTATTATTATTTTTGGGGCTTGATAGGAGACGATTATGTGATATTGTAAATTTTATCTATCCAGATATGAGCAAAAACTGTCGATCATTTTAATAATTAAATATTAGGAGTTAAATATTACGATAACAAATAGGGACCGGGTTGTTGCCGGACAATGTTCAAACATTTCCTATAAATATCATTATCCTAAACTAAAAAATACTGTTATAAACATAAATTACTCAGCCCAGCACAGATATAAATCAATCTCAAATCCCAATTTCCATCAGGGAAACAACATTTTTTCCTTTTAAAATGTACAGTATCCTAGACCAAAAAATGATTAGCTTTCCAATGGTGCAAGCCAATTTTCGATAGCACCGCGCAAAAATCATCCACCGTCAGTTTTGAGCTACTAAAAAATCAATTCTTT
>JARJEC010001922.1:0-14547 GCA_030264575.1 Tachinus sp. AB-2021 | reverse complement strand
TTTGTAGCACGTGTGTATAATATAAATTTGATTTTACTGCTAAAAATATGCCTGCGATTTATATCTGTATCTATTGTTGTATCTATTGGTGTTTTTCGCAAACAACTAGCGCAAAATACTGGCAACCCTGTAAGTAAGTACGTGCAAACCAAAAGGAGATGTGACTGTTGCTCGTGCATGTATATCTGAATTGTGCAATTGTGCAATTAAGTCGCAGTCATGTAGAAGGCGTATTAAGGTCATTTACTGTTATGTACAATCCTATCACCGCGTGTTGTAATGGCATGTTGGATAGATGTGTTGGATAGACATTTTAGATAGACATGGCGGCATACCGGATGAAGATTTGCTCCTGACGTACTAATAAAAAATGCGCCAAACTTGTCGGTAACTTTTTTATTTTAGGGCGTTGTTTTTGACCAATGTCTGGTTATCGCAAGAAAGTAAAATCCATTTCTGAAAATGTTTATACTGCGTAATTTATTTATAAGCGGTCACAGAAATAGTTTTAGTTTTTCGCATATTCAATCTTTCAAAAAATTAAATATGTGACGTTTAATCAACTAAGCACTGAGTTTGCAAAGAATTGGGCTTGAGTTTTTGAAAACTAGAGATCTAATGTTCAGCTTTTAGTAAATTTGCAGATAAATAGGGATGTTTTGTTTTGTTTTGCCAATTCATAAATTATTTGTGAGAAAACCCGTACCTGCCCATGGATTCAGGTGACAATAGATTGAGAGTAGTTGTTTGCAACTTCAAGGAATTCTGTTGGTGTACAATTTATATTATCGCCGAGTCGTTGTCAATATCTAACGTTTTCTTCATAATAATAATATAACAACATGAACAATATATGTTTTTGAGCGCTTGTTTCAGATAAACAAAATAGCAACATACTTGATAAATAGTTATGTACATAAAATTTAAGGAAAATGGCACTACTTGCGAGGAGCTATGCTAAAATAAGATACTAGACTTTACTTGTCGATTATTTTATTACATCCAGTGTCACATCCTTTGATTTTCTGGATTCATTTCAGTCCGGGAAATTAAACATTGCGGTATTAAAATATATAAATACAAACAATAGTTACTTAGTCAACTTGCTTGTTAATTATTGAGATTATTAATCGCCATTAACACGAGTATTGGTTACAATTTTTTCCGTTACTCGACCTCAGTGAGAAAATTCAATTCAAATTGTGAAATAATATACAATTATAAAAACCGAATTGACATTAAACTTGACATACAATAATTTAAATCTTCCAACTTGATAGTAAATTTCTTTTCAAGTTGATCTAACAAAATTGCGTACAAAATTAAATAAAACGCTGTACAATATACGTCCGGCAAATGATTTTCCATAGTACTCGATTCGGAATTCTCGATCCCTTTGTCGCCTCCTAAAGAAACATCTCACTTGTTATTGTAAAACCTCATGTACCGGACTTATAACGTAAATAAGTATTAAAGGACTGCGTCATGTGATATGCTACGAATTCAGCAAAAGTAAATTATTACGTTATAACTATGTTTACTCAATTTTCTAAAATTTACATCTTTTTTATAGATTGGGAGCTAGTAACATATTTTTGGCTGGGATTTTACTTACTTAGTATGTTTTTTGGAGTATATTATAATACGCACATTCTCATTATATTGAATGATTAATAAAGTTTTATCCCGAGTTCTTCATCTTTATCTCATCTTTATTGTGATAATTAACATTAAAGAAAAAACCGTATGCCTTTTTTTCTTAGCTAACATATAGTGCAACCATGTACATTTTTTAATGGCCGAAGAAGTATAACTGTTCAATGCTAGTATACTTAAATATGACGAGTTTTGACTTACCTGAACGGCATGCCTTCGAATTTACAAGTACCTGTTTTGCTGAATTTCAATTTGCAACAATGGCAGCCTATGTAAAATCATATAGACTTGCTTCATTTGCAGAAAAATGTTAATTAAGTCTAATATACGATCTAAGATCTCGGGATGACACATTAATTTATCATTTATTATTTTCAGAATGTGAGTATCATAAAAAGATAGGCCATATTAAGTAAAATCACGGTAAAAAATCTGTCACTAGCCCCCGGTCTATTAGATACTTCTAGTAACAAAACAACATAACTAAATAACTACAAACGCGGAAAATATAGACTTTGTATGGATATAGTAATTCCGGCGACAAGTGAGTGTGACTCATTGTACGAGATTCTTAATTTGAAGAACGATAAAAACGTTATTTTCACCTCTCGCCGAAATTACTATAGTTTCAAATTTGTAATTAGCGTCTACTAAATCAATTATTAGAACAGTATCAAATTTAATTTTGAGTTTATCAAATGAAATTAGGATTGATACTTTTTTTAACACACAGGTTTGCTTGAAGAGGCTCAGAGACCAATTAAAAAGCCATGAAATGTGGCTTTTAATTTGCATTTTTGAAAGAGGTCTATTGCAAAAAAGTGTAGAAGTAATTTTTTTTTGTTTTTGGAATGTTTTTTGTATATATGTTAAAACACTGACGATTTCTCCTAAAGATACAGAATTATCTGCAAAATAGTCGCACAATATTTTTTATGGGTTTTATATACATAACATTTACTGCACCCAATGAGTGAGAATAATATGCTCTATGTATATTTAAGAACTATCACACAAAACAATTATATTACATTTTAATTAACAAATTAAAGTTTGCCTTATTGAATTTTTATTTTATATTGGTATCAATTAATTAGAGTGAACACAACTTCTGTAATTATTTTATATTTCTGTTTTTATTTTCAATATTATTTTATTGTACGTATTAACCAATATTAGAAAAACAAAATTGATTAAACCGATTGAAAATATTCAAATCCTAAATAAGGTCATAACGATATAAATAAATACAGACAAGAATTAACCAAAAATAATGTAATAAAATTATTGAAATGAAAAAAAATATTGTTTCCCATATTTTAAGCTGGGTTTTGACGTCTATTTACTTAGATGGTAGATAGCTCTTACAAATGGAATGACATGAACGGAATCTTGATTTGATTTAAGTATTGTTAATAGTTTTTTGTCACTTCGAAACGCCCGCGAATACCCAGATTTAAAGTAATTTTTTCACATAAAAATTAATAAAACAAGTAAATAATAAAAAAATTTAAAAACAAAAAATAATTTGTCTATGATCTTATGTTTGAATCATTTATAACATTATTTATATTTTTTACAAATAGTGTGTAAATTGTACTGATTTAACGACCACTTTGTTTTGTACTTTGTACAATTTCAAACTTTATTGGACGAGCTGTTTTAGCTGTATTAATAAGAAACGCGAGTCCAAAAACGTCCAATTGAGTACGAGTTGCATTACTGGTATTTTTATTTGAATAAAAAATGTAAGTGTGCTTCAATCACACAGCAGAAGTAATTTTATTACATTTTTTATAAAGAAATATTAACTCTGGAAATCGAACCCGGAACCTTTAGCATGCTAGACGGTCTCTTGCTACGCCACCGTACGTGTATATATTGATATGTATTTGACACTGACGAATATTATTAATTAACTTATCAAATTCCATTTGTTCATATTGATGTTGATTCATCTCAATTTCACTCATCCATTTTACATCTTCTCTCTTTTTTTCCTTCAAATTTTAATTTTGAAAATTTGAAGGAAAAAAAGAGAGACACATTTGACACGTCAAGAAAAAGAGATGTAAAATGATGAGCGAAATTGAATCAAATTAAGAATTTTGCGTGACGCTAAATTTGACCTTGAAAAAAATAATCGCCCACATAGAAGTTTTACTAAAAAAAATATAGAATATATATATTATCATTTTGCTGGGATGTGAAAATGACTCGGCGCGTCAAAACTTTAGAACCGACGTACGTATTTTATGCCATTATATCATATTTACATTAAGCATGCCAACAAACATAGATAATGCGATTTAAAAAATAATGATACTCACCTCTCACTTACAATTCGTAATATCCACGGATTCAATTTGTCACTCACTAAGTCACTATAAATAATTATCAGCTACTAAAATATTATTACAAGTTTTTCTATTCATGAAGGCATATGAAACTTATAAAAACTACAAAAGATACATGTTTGGTATGTCTTAACCTTAATAAATAACGGCAGACACAAAAGTATAGTAGTTATATTATAATTCGTTGCATGTGAATGTATGTTTTCATTTAGACTAAAAACATTTTAATAATTTGCTGTTTGTTTGACAGTAACAGTAGTGAGAGTGACTATACTAGTACTAGTTCAATAATGTTCTACATTATGGACAGTTCGGAACGTATAAAATGATTGATTATGACATAGTTTAACATAAATAAAGTTAAATATAAAATACCAAAAATATTATTTAACTAGCTTTTTTATTCAAGGTAATCATATGATTCTATCTTATATTATAATATAACTAATTCTGTATCCATTATAGTCAGATATACAAAAATACTACTGTTTTCCAGCTATTGCAGCTTATGCGCTGTTATGTAACAACTTATTTTTTTAAGTATGAAAATGAATATTATATTACAAATCTACTTAATTTCAAATGAATTTTTTAAATCCTTATTCCATTCAACTTTGCTACACATATTTGTTATATAAATATTTGCAATGTAAATGTAACCTTTTTGTTTGATATTAATTTTTCTCTATATCAGACACAGAGATTGTAAGCACATACAGAATACATTTATTTGATGTGTGAGTAGATCAAACGGAATTTCGTATTCTGATATGTGCAGGTGTCGTATCCAACATTCAATTTACAATATTTCAATTTGTAATATTTGTTTTGAAAATGAAAATCAATAAATGAAATATGACTTATACGACACATACAAATTTTGCTAGTTCTTTGTAGAATATCTAATTGATAAACTGTATAGTTTGTCATAAATAACAAAATATGGACAATTGAATGCAATATAGACATTGGCTGGCGTTATGAATATTAAAAACCGCAGTATTTCCAACAAGCCTTGCATTATTTATTTTCCCTTTCCGGCTTTTAAGTTCAAGTTTCCTGAATAAAGTTGTCACTGCTTGAAATATTATAGCTTGTAATTTATTGATCAAACATATATCAAGTCAAGTTTATGTTGAATGCCGAACTTCATCGAATGAATAATATATGTTTCATATTTTATTATGCCCTTACATATAATAAGATTATTATATTGATTTTATTTTATGTGGGAATATATTTGAAACTATCGAAATCCATTACAGACCCATATGATAATTCTATCTCAAAAAGTATCAATTTATAAAATGTAGGCTATAAAGGTCCTGCTATAACTGTTCCGTTGGAAAGACAAGCATATTATTACACACCCTCTTTGCCAACGGGTCTAATAAAATAAAAAAGCTGGGTCGCTTTAAAAAACTTTTGAATGGGAATGATGATGTCGATCTGCTGGAAAGAAAGGTAAATTGGCGTGCAGTGAAGTATTGCAAATTGGATGCTTATCATATCAATGATTTATCGACTCTTTTCGTTTATTTTGATATTTATTAATTCATTTGTTCCATACATAATGCTGGCACGATATGTTTTACAACTCCAGGTGGTACATATACATTTGAAAAAGCAATATTCAATTCCGTGTGTTTAAATATTCCGTGTCGAAAGGAATTTGATCCGATCGGATCCGTCCCGTTGCATGAATGCCATCAATATGTTCCTCGAAATTCAGAAATGGGAATCAACCCTTTCCAAGTCCGGCCTTATCGTGCATTAGTCCCTATGCCGGAGCTGTCTGACCCTGCATAGCCTTTTAACGGTATCTGCGTGTGTTTTTATTATTGTCGGCCGGATCTTCATTTCCACCGCACATATCCGGACGACCTAGAGAACGGCTTACTGCATGTGATCTCGAATCCACTTAAATTCATGTTGAAAACCACAGCCAAATTAAGGGGTAAAATTACGGAGCAAAGTTAACACGCACGCTGATTAAACAATATTGAACGTGTCAACTATTTCGTAAACTAATTAATTATTCTCATTCTTGTTAACATCAACTGTATTCAAATGATTATGGCAGTAATATATATATATATATATATATATATATATATATATATATATATATATATATATATATATATAACATATTATATATATTTGTGCATGATCTACAATATGAACGTACAGATAATTAATAAAAATAATATTAATAACGACAATATTAGCTAAAGAACTATTGTTTTTTTTGTTTAAAATCACATAATACTATTTATTTTAAAAATAATTGTGATTTTGTTAGGTTAAGTAAGGTTAGGTTGTTATGATAAATAATAAAAATTATACGAACATGTTTGAAAATTGTGTAACAAATAAGTGTAATATGTTTAAATGTTCAATTATTAAACTTAAAAATTGAAAATGAATTTAACTTAATTTAAGTCAAGTATATAAACAAAATATTTTTTCGTATTTTAATAGAATTTTATTTTTTTATTGATGAGACTTTGTGGTCCGAGAGGATTATTGAGTTAGGCGCACAGTACGAGAGTACTAGCGATGCTTCTGCGCATACATATTGCGCTTACTGACCATGGATATGCTAGGATACATACAAGCCAAGATATTTACACTTCCTTTGTAAGTACGGTGCTCAACTCAATTTTTTATTGCATGATTTTGCTACAATCCGTCTAAATGCTGGCGTTGTAGCTGTAATAAGAATAAATGTAATATACATAAATGTAGTAGCAATAATTTTACCTGACCTTTTAAGTCAGTTATTAACTTTATTTCTGCTTTGGTGCCATGTGAAAATCACTTAGGTGCACGGGAAAACTGTTTACTTAATCTTAAATTATACTTTAATAATAAAAATAAAATAACACGTGGAACACCAAATGGCAAATCATTAAGAAATTGTATTTGAAGAAGAAGTGACAAAATATATAAATTTATTCGATGTTAAAAAATGTGTTTGCTTTATACAGATAAACGTTCAATCGAAGTTGAGTAGAGATTGGGGTGGCTATTTTTATATCGACTTTTCAAAGTGTATATGCACATATATTTAAACTGGGCTAGCATAAATATGCAGGCAGATAATATATAATATATAAATGCGCTTATCTGAAATGTTCTGTGTAGTATTTGTGTCAATACAACAATTGGATCTCTTGAAACTTAACTGTTGAGTTTTAGCTTAAGAGTTATTAATTATTTAATTTCTACATATAAGAAATATATATATATATATATATATATATATATATATATTTCTTATATGTAGAAATTAAATAATTAATAACTCTTAAGCTAAAACTCAACAGTTAAGTTTCAAGAGATCCAATTGTTGTATTGACACAAATACTACACAGAACATTTCAGATAAGCGCATTTATATATTATATATTATCTGCCTGCATATTTATGCTAGCCCAGTTTAAATATATGTGCATATACACTTTGAAAAGTCGATATAAAAATAGCCACCCCAATCTCTACTCAACTTCGATTGAACGTTTATCTGTATAAAGCAAACACATTTTTTAACATCGAATAAATTTATATATTTTGTCACTTCTTCTTCAAATACAATTTCTTAATGATTTGCCATTTGGTGTTCCACGTGTTATTTTATTTTTATTATTAAAGTATAATTTAAGATTAAGTAAACAGTTTTCCCGTGCACCTAAGTGATTTTCACATGGCACCAAAGCAGAAATAAAGTTAATAACTGACTTAAAAGGTCAGGTAAAATTATTGCTACTACATTTATGTATATTACATTTATTCTTATTACAGCTACAACGCCAGCATTTAGACGGATTGTAGCAAAATCATGCAATAAAAAATTGAGTTGAGCACCGTACTTACAAAGGAAGTGTAAATATCTTGGCTTGTATGTATCCTAGCATATCCATGGTCAGTAAGCGCAATATGTATGCGCAGAAGCATCGCTAGTACTCTCGTACTGTGCGCCTAACTCAATAATCCTCTCGGACCACAAAGTCTCATCAATAAAAAAATAAAATTCTATTAAAATACGAAAAAATATTTTGTTTATATACTTGACTTAAATTAAGTTAAATTCATTTTCAATTTTTAAGTTTAATAATTGAACATTTAAACATATTACACTTATTTGTTACACAATTTTCAAACATGTTCGTATAATTTTTATTATTTATCATAACAACCTAACCTTACTTAACCTAACAAAATCACAATTATTTTTAAAATAAATAGTATTATGTGATTTTAAACAAAAAAAACAATAGTTCTTTAGCTAATATTGTCGTTATTAATATTATTTTTATTAATTATCTGTACGTTCATATTGTAGATCATGCACAAATATATATAATATGTTATATATATATATATATATATATATATATATATATATATATATATATATATATATATATATATTACTGCCATAATCATTTGAATACAGTTGATGTTAACAAGAATGAGAATAATTAATTAGTTTACGAAATAGTTGACACGTTCAATATTGTTTAATCAGCGTGCGTGTTAACTTTGCTCCGTAATTTTACCCCTTAATTTGGCTGTGGTTTTCAACATGAATTTAAGTGGATTCGAGATCACATGCAGTAAGCCGTTCTCTAGGTCGTCCGGATATGTGCGGTGGAAATGAAGATCCGGCCGACAATAATAAAAACACACGCAGATACCGTTAAAAGGCTATGCAGGGTCAGACAGCTCCGGCATAGGGACTAATGCACGATAAGGCCGGACTTGGAAAGGGTTGATTCCCATTTCTGAATTTCGAGGAACATATTGATGGCATTCATGCAACGGGACGGATCCGATCGGATCAAATTCCTTTCGACACGGAATATTTAAACACACGGAATTGAATATTGCTTTTTCAAATGTATATGTACCACCTGGAGTTGTAAAACATATCGTGCCAGCATTATGTATGGAACAAATGAATTAATAAATATCAAAATAAACGAAAAGAGTCGATAAATCATTGATATGATAAGCATCCAATTTGCAATACTTCACTGCACGCCAATTTACCTTTCTTTCCAGCAGATCGACATCATCATTCCCATTCAAAAGTTTTTTAAAGCGACCCAGCTTTTTTATTTTATTAGACCCGTTGGCAAAGAGGGTGTGTAATAATATGCTTGTCTTTCCAACGGAACAGTTATAGCAGGACCTTTATAGCCTACATTTTATAAATTGATACTTTTTGAGATAGAATTATCATATGGGTCTGTAATGGATTTCGATAGTTTCAAATATATTCCCACATAAAATAAAATCAATATAATAATCTTATTATATGTAAGGGCATAATAAAATATGAAACATATATTATTCATTCGATGAAGTTCGGCATTCAACATAAACTTGACTTGATATATGTTTGATCAATAAATTACAAGCTATAATATTTCAAGCAGTGACAACTTTATTCAGGAAACTTGAACTTAAAAGCCGGAAAGGGAAAATAAATAATGCAAGGCTTGTTGGAAATACTGCGGTTTTTAATATTCATAACGCCAGCCAATGTCTATATTGCATTCAATTGTCCATATTTTGTTATTTATGACAAACTATACAGTTTATCAATTAGATATTCTACAAAGAACTAGCAAAATTTGTATGTGTCGTATAAGTCATATTTCATTTATTGATTTTCATTTTCAAAACAAATATTACAAATTGAAATATTGTAAATTGAATGTTGGATACGACACCTGCACATATCAGAATACGAAATTCCGTTTGATCTACTCACACATCAAATAAATGTATTCTGTATGTGCTTACAATCTCTGTGTCTGATATAGAGAAAAATTAATATCAAACAAAAAGGTTACATTTACATTGCAAATATTTATATAACAAATATGTGTAGCAAAGTTGAATGGAATAAGGATTTAAAAAATTCATTTGAAATTAAGTAGATTTGTAATATAATATTCATTTTCATACTTAAAAAAATAAGTTGTTACATAACAGCGCATAAGCTGCAATAGCTGGAAAACAGTAGTATTTTTGTATATCTGACTATAATGGATACAGAATTAGTTATATTATAATATAAGATAGAATCATATGATTACCTTGAATAAAAAAGCTAGTTAAATAATATTTTTGGTATTTTATATTTAACTTTATTTATGTTAAACTATGTCATAATCAATCATTTTATACGTTCCGAACTGTCCATAATGTAGAACATTATTGAACTAGTACTAGTATAGTCACTCTCACTACTGTTACTGTCAAACAAACAGCAAATTATTAAAATGTTTTTAGTCTAAATGAAAACATACATTCACATGCAACGAATTATAATATAACTACTATACTTTTGTGTCTGCCGTTATTTATTAAGGTTAAGACATACCAAACATGTATCTTTTGTAGTTTTTATAAGTTTCATATGCCTTCATGAATAGAAAAACTTGTAATAATATTTTAGTAGCTGATAATTATTTATAGTGACTTAGTGAGTGACAAATTGAATCCGTGGATATTACGAATTGTAAGTGAGAGGTGAGTATCATTATTTTTTAAATCGCATTATCTATGTTTGTTGGCATGCTTAATGTAAATATGATATAATGGCATAAAATACGTACGTCGGTTCTAAAGTTTTGACGCGCCGAGTCATTTTCACATCCCAGCAAAATGATAATATATATATTCTATATTTTTTTTAGTAAAACTTCTATGTGGGCGATTATTTTTTTCAAGGTCAAATTTAGCGTCACGCAAAATTCTTAATTTGATTCAATTTCGCTCATCATTTTACATCTCTTTTTCTTGACGTGTCAAATGTGTCTCTCTTTTTTTCCTTCAAATTTTCAAAATTAAAATTTGAAGGAAAAAAAGAGAGAAGATGTAAAATGGATGAGTGAAATTGAGATGAATCAACATCAATATGAACAAATGGAATTTGATAAGTTAATTAATAATATTCGTCAGTGTCAAATACATATCAATATATACACGTACGGTGGCGTAGCAAGAGACCGTCTAGCATGCTAAAGGTTCCGGGTTCGATTTCCAGAGTTAATATTTCTTTATAAAAAATGTAATAAAATTACTTCTGCTGTGTGATTGAAGCACACTTACATTTTTTATTCAAATAAAAATACCAGTAATGCAACTCGTACTCAATTGGACGTTTTTGGACTCGCGTTTCTTATTAATACAGCTAAAACAGCTCGTCCAATAAAGTTTGAAATTGTACAAAGTACAAAACAAAGTGGTCGTTAAATCAGTACAATTTACACACTATTTGTAAAAAATATAAATAATGTTATAAATGATTCAAACATAAGATCATAGACAAATTATTTTTTGTTTTTAAATTTTTTTATTATTTACTTGTTTTATTAATTTTTATGTGAAAAAATTACTTTAAATCTGGGTATTCGCGGGCGTTTCGAAGTGACAAAAAACTATTAACAATACTTAAATCAAATCAAGATTCCGTTCATGTCATTCCATTTGTAAGAGCTATCTACCATCTAAGTAAATAGACGTCAAAACCCAGCTTAAAATATGGGAAACAATATTTTTTTTCATTTCAATAATTTTATTACATTATTTTTGGTTAATTCTTGTCTGTATTTATTTATATCGTTATGACCTTATTTAGGATTTGAATATTTTCAATCGGTTTAATCAATTTTGTTTTTCTAATATTGGTTAATACGTACAATAAAATAATATTGAAAATAAAAACAGAAATATAAAATAATTACAGAAGTTGTGTTCACTCTAATTAATTGATACCAATATAAAATAAAAATTCAATAAGGCAAACTTTAATTTGTTAATTAAAATGTAATATAATTGTTTTGTGTGATAGTTCTTAAATATACATAGAGCATATTATTCTCACTCATTGGGTGCAGTAAATGTTATGTATATAAAACCCATAAAAAATATTGTGCGACTATTTTGCAGATAATTCTGTATCTTTAGGAGAAATCGTCAGTGTTTTAACATATATACAAAAAACATTCCAAAAACAAAAAAAAATTACTTCTACACTTTTTTGCAATAGACCTCTTTCAAAAATGCAAATTAAAAGCCACATTTCATGGCTTTTTAATTGGTCTCTGAGCCTCTTCAAGCAAACCTGTGTGTTAAAAAAAGTATCAATCCTAATTTCATTTGATAAACTCAAAATTAAATTTGATACTGTTCTAATAATTGATTTAGTAGACGCTAATTACAAATTTGAAACTATAGTAATTTCGGCGAGAGGTGAAAATAACGTTTTTATCGTTCTTCAAATTAAGAATCTCGTACAATGAGTCACACTCACTTGTCGCCGGAATTACTATATCCATACAAAGTCTATATTTTCCGCGTTTGTAGTTATTTAGTTATGTTGTTTTGTTACTAGAAGTATCTAATAGACCGGGGGCTAGTGACAGATTTTTTACCGTGATTTTACTTAATATGGCCTATCTTTTTATGATACTCACATTCTGAAAATAATAAATGATAAATTAATGTGTCATCCCGAGATCTTAGATCGTATATTAGACTTAATTAACATTTTTCTGCAAATGAAGCAAGTCTATATGATTTTACATAGGCTGCCATTGTTGCAAATTGAAATTCAGCAAAACAGGTACTTGTAAATTCGAAGGCATGCCGTTCAGGTAAGTCAAAACTCGTCATATTTAAGTATACTAGCATTGAACAGTTATACTTCTTCGGCCATTAAAAAATGTACATGGTTGCACTATATGTTAGCTAAGAAAAAAAGGCATACGGTTTTTTCTTTAATGTTAATTATCACAATAAAGATGAGATAAAGATGAAGAACTCGGGATAAAACTTTATTAATCATTCAATATAATGAGAATGTGCGTATTATAATATACTCCAAAAAACATACTAAGTAAGTAAAATCCCAGCCAAAAATATGTTACTAGCTCCCAATCTATAAAAAAGATGTAAATTTTAGAAAATTGAGTAAACATAGTTATAACGTAATAATTTACTTTTGCTGAATTCGTAGCATATCACATGACGCAGTCCTTTAATACTTATTTACGTTATAAGTCCGGTACATGAGGTTTTACAATAACAAGTGAGATGTTTCTTTAGGAGGCGACAAAGGGATCGAGAATTCCGAATCGAGTACTATGGAAAATCATTTGCCGGACGTATATTGTACAGCGTTTTATTTAATTTTGTACGCAATTTTGTTAGATCAACTTGAAAAGAAATTTACTATCAAGTTGGAAGATTTAAATTATTGTATGTCAAGTTTAATGTCAATTCGGTTTTTATAATTGTATATTATTTCACAATTTGAATTGAATTTTCTCACTGAGGTCGAGTAACGGAAAAAATTGTAACCAATACTCGTGTTAATGGCGATTAATAATCTCAATAATTAACAAGCAAGTTGACTAAGTAACTATTGTTTGTATTTATATATTTTAATACCGCAATGTTTAATTTCCCGGACTGAAATGAATCCAGAAAATCAAAGGATGTGACACTGGATGTAATAAAATAATCGACAAGTAAAGTCTAGTATCTTATTTTAGCATAGCTCCTCGCAAGTAGTGCCATTTTCCTTAAATTTTATGTACATAACTATTTATCAAGTATGTTGCTATTTTGTTTATCTGAAACAAGCGCTCAAAAACATATATTGTTCATGTTGTTATATTATTATTATGAAGAAAACGTTAGATATTGACAACGACTCGGCGATAATATAAATTGTACACCAACAGAATTCCTTGAAGTTGCAAACAACTACTCTCAATCTATTGTCACCTGAATCCATGGGCAGGTACGGGTTTTCTCACAAATAATTTATGAATTGGCAAAACAAAACAAAACATCCCTATTTATCTGCAAATTTACTAAAAGCTGAACATTAGATCTCTAGTTTTCAAAAACTCAAGCCCAATTCTTTGCAAACTCAGTGCTTAGTTGATTAAACGTCACATATTTAATTTTTTGAAAGATTGAATATGCGAAAAACTAAAACTATTTCTGTGACCGCTTATAAATAAATTACGCAGTATAAACATTTTCAGAAATGGATTTTACTTTCTTGCGATAACCAGACATTGGTCAAAAACAACGCCCTAAAATAAAAAAGTTACCGACAAGTTTGGCGCATTTTTTATTAGTACGTCAGGAGCAAATCTTCATCCGGTATGCCGCCATGTCTATCTAAAATGTCTATCCAACACATCTATCCAACATGCCATTACAACACGCGGTGATAGGATTGTACATAACAGTAAATGACCTTAATACGCCTTCTACATGACTGCGACTTAATTGCACAATTGCACAATTCAGATATACATGCACGAGCAACAGTCACATCTCCTTTTGGTTTGCACGTACTTACTTACAGGGTTGCCAGTATTTTGCGCTAGTTGTTTGCGAAAAACACCAATAGATACAACAATAGATACAGATATAAATCGCAGGCATATTTTTAGCAGTAAAATCAAATTTATATTATACACACGTGCTACAA
>JARJEC010001914.1:0-10902 GCA_030264575.1 Tachinus sp. AB-2021 | reverse complement strand
GTATAAGTGGGCGTAAAAAGAATTATAAACAGAATGGCAATAATTTTGATAAAATAATTAAATTACCAACAAAAGTAGACTTTAATTGAGACAATGCACATATTGGTATATTATTTTATTAAATTAGATGTTAATGCTTTAATAATCTTTTGCCCGCTCAGCAAATTGGTCGCCGCGTTGGCTGGCAGCAAGGTTTCCAGCCACGATTGTATCCATTGTAGAAATTTGCGTAAGGTTTATCGCACGGACAACACGGAAGAGGTCTTCTAGGTTCGGGTTCCATTGGTCTGCAAAAGGTCGGTGGACCGGGAGGACTAAAACAAATTAAGGTTTCATAAACTTGTTAAATTGATAAACAATGTCTTACCAGCAGCAGGGCATCTTTAATTTTCAAAATTATTAAAGCTTAATAGAATAATACGTCAATAAAATTTTTCAGTTTATTTTTTTGATTGAAACCACAACAAATTCATTTCATGGCTATCTTTAATTATTCTTTAATAACGTTGTCATGGTTTTCAAATTATTTAAGTATTAATCAAATTTCAATTCATACGTTATCATTAAATCATTCGTATCATCATCATCATCATAATGGATAGTATTGTCGATCATTTTAATGCAATGTTGGGGGATATTGTCGATAGGTAAGTAATATGTATTTTAAATTGGTTGCGTTATTAAAATTTGTTTTATTGATAGAGCTTGTCCAGATGAATGTTGTAGGGGTGTGATTGGTTGCCCGAAGCCTAAATGCGCTGTAGCTTCATGGCAAATGCAACCTACAACGTGTTGGCCAAATATGTTTCCATGTGATCCATGTTGCTGTGCTCCCAATTATCCACCTGGATGTTGTCCACCTTTTCCATATAAGAACACATGGCCTTGATAATATTACCATTGTACTTTCACCATAAACACATTTCGCAGCATAATAAAATTGTCAAAATATTATTATTATTAAAAAGTAGTTCGAATGGACCGGTATTCTAATGCAACTTCATGTTGTTATACGCCATTTTTTTATGCAACTTCGTGTAGGTGGCAACCATGTTTTTTAAGGCGAGGTATACTAATGTGACTTCATGTTAGTCAATATTTAAAAATCTATTGAAGAAAACCAATAATGACGAAAACATTGCAACCGTCAGAGTCTACTTGCAAAATAAAATTTTTGTTTATTTTGCAGGTTATCAACTAAATTTTCTCCATTTGACATTCACCAACGTTGATCACATGTCACATGGATTTTATTATCCTTGCAAAATTTAACACCGGAGCAATTAATGAAACAAACGCTATATAAATATAAATTTATTTAAACAAAAATAAATCTCGTATGGCACTTATTAAACATATCCAAATCACCTTAAATACAAAGTGAAAAACATTATAACCAACAATCCGAACAATAGAAACGTGTACATAATCAACAATCGAACATTCTGTTTGTGTTCCTTATAATTTAACCTGTGATTATCGTTGCGATCCTTCCGCGGCATCATTTCGAGCAACAACGGCTCCATGACCAAGACGTTACGTTCGTTGTCGATTGGCGGCACGACGGGATTGGCCTCCTCCACCGGCGAAATTTCATCCAGATCCATCAGATTCAACCGCTTGCGTATTTTAATAACATTATTACTGGCCGCAACTCGATTAATAAATTGCGAATGAAGGTGCGGCCGTGCCGTAGAAGATTTAAAACTTACGTTGTACATAATCGAAGGAAGATCGTTAACCGAAGCGTGCGTTTCATTATCAATTTGAATATCATGCGAATAATTGGAAACGTTTGGATAATCGTTGGCTTTGATTGTAATATAAATTGGCATATATTTTGTACTCGGGGAAGTAGTCGGAATTAATTTAAGATTATCAAGATAAGAAATGGTTTCGTAAATGTAACCGTTGAGCGGAATCGATTGCTTTAAATATAAATTGCTGTAAGGATTAAAATGTTTGTTGTAAATGGGCATTTGAAAATCGGGTGCTCGTGTCGTTTCCGATGAAGTGTAGAACACGCTCGTGTCGAGTTTTTTCGATTTGAATAGTTTCGATAGTACGGCGTGTTTGTGATTGGCGGTGAGGGTAAATATGGGCGTGCTGCTTGCATTGCTTAACGTATTTACAGGGAGGTTCTCCAAAAGTCAGTTTATGTTTATCGGCTCTTTCGATTCGATCTTTTGCAGATCGTGCAGAACCTGCAATGAAATTATTAGATGTAACCTCAAAATTAATCGCTGATACAAACCTCCAATATGGCGGACATGCTCCAGGCCTGCGTCCTCGAGCTGTCTTTGCAATAGGAGCCGTCTTTGTTGGTGAGTTCGGGCAGGCCTTTCCACGGAGACGTTTGCAGCTCGACGAAATGTTTCGAAAGAATCTGTTTCGTCGATGCCAGCGTCGCCTTCAATTGGCCCGCTTTCGGCGCGAAAATCAGCTTGGCCCGGAGATAAAAACCGATCGGCCATACCCATTCCTGGAATGAAAATTTTATCGATTGTTTTACGAAAACACGTTAAGAGTGAGCGGTTGTAAATTCTTACAGGTCCCTGATGGTAATTGAAACCGTTGGCAATTTTCGGATCGCTCGAATCGTTGCTGTTATCGTAATCCCCGCAATAATTCCAATCGCTTTCGTCTAACGTTTTCATGCCGAGCGGACCCAACAGATGCTCTTCGGCCATTTTCAATGCCTTCCAAGCGTTTTCTGGATCGAATAATTCCGGCGCCTGAAAATTATTTTGAGATTACAATCAATTTTTATTGAATTATTAAATAAACTTACTGCGACCATCGCGATTGGGAAATTGCATCTCAATTGATAGTCAGTCCAGGATTGGCTGGCCCCGTAACAATCCTTATAGATTCCCCTTTTGTTGACCAAATCGTTTTTGGTGTCGTCGCCGACCCAGAAGTGCTTTTCGAAATTTTTCTGGATTTTCTCCGCCCATTCTTTGTAGGTCCATTTTGTAAACGTTCCGTTCTTGTGCTTGCGCTCAACCGAATCGTACGGGTATTTCTTTTCCAAATACAATTTCGACAGCCAGGATATCACAGATTTTGATAGACCTATCAGTTCGACGGCGGATCCATCTCTCGGTGTTGCCGGCTTACCGCGGTTGCCGGCCTTGTCCGAAGAACCCATCTTATCCATCCACGTTCCGCAATTAGCGTCGTTGCCACCAAACACAAAACCTGGATTTAATTAAATCGGTTCAATTTTTTTACTTTCATTTTTAATGTAAAATTTACCGGTTTCCGGATGGACACCGATTTGATTGTTGAAGCCTTTATCGGTCATGTGTTCGTCGATCTTACGTCCGGCGTTGCGTTCCCTGAAGACTAAACCCTGGAAATGTATGCGCATCGCTTCTTGGATTACGTCGAAAAGCATTTGATCGACGGTTCCGGGTTCTTGTGCGGGCGCCTCGTCGTTCGGAAATATCCTCGAAACTTTATCGCTTAAAATTGACGTACCATTTGGCACTTCCTGTACGTAGCATTGTATGCAATACAACCACCACCAGACGGCATCTCGGCAATTAAACCTGCAAAAAGTTCGTTTTTATTTGAAAAAAAAAATTAAGTAAATATTTACCTTGAATTCTTTCCGCCGTCTAGCAAGTTCGGAATCAATCCGTGCCTTAGGCAAGCGCCGTAACCCAAAATGTGATATCTCGCTTCTTGGTGTCTTCCTGTCAATATGAACAATCCACGCAGGGCGATAAATGTGTCCCTGCCCCAATTACGCATGTAACCCGTCGCGAAATGCGGCAACCCGGCCGATAAAGAAACGCAAGCTTGCATTTTCGAGCCGTCAATCGTAATACTTTCGGGAACCGGCACAGCCAATTTGGGCGATAAAGTCGGCAGCGGGGACGATTTAACAAGTGCCCCGAATTGAACTGAGCCCAAACCCAAACCCCTGACGAAAACCGAACCCTTTTTGATAAAATCAGACATCAAATTTAAAGCCCTCCCGATCAATTGCAAATAAATTCCGGTGATTACGGCGTCGAAATAGGCCGGGATTAAATACCTAGGCACTATATTGAAATCCCGAACGTTTTTTTCGATCCACAATCCGAGGGATTCGGTGCCCGCGTTCGATTTCAATCTGCCCAACGTATATTCGAGCAGCCAATTGCCGGCACGCAGATTCGAACACATCGGATGGCCCAGATCGTTTTCAGGCCGAATATTGCCGAGCAACGATACAATGCCTTGCAGGCCGCAATAGACCATCGGTCCGAAATTCGGAATGTCGTAAGCCGCAAATCCTTCGTCTCGGTCTTCCTGGTCGCAACGATACAGGGCTCGGTTCAAATCGGACAGATTTAATCCCCTGACGATCTCTTTCAAATCGTTTTGATTGTTAAAATTTTCAATTAAGCCGCGTATATTTTTAACGGACTGCCTCACTTTGGCCGAAAGAGAAACTTTGATTGCGACGACGCTTCCTTTTTTGAAATTTTTAAAATCCAATTGGAGGACGTTCAAATCGCCCGAATTGCCTTCGACTAACATATCAGATTCGTCTAAATTAACGTGTCGTTTGATATCAATTTGATAGTTTGCAAGGCCGTTTATATATTTATTGTCTTGAATGTAATCGTCGCATTTGGCGTATTTTGATTTTTTGCTGCTCAGCGTCGCCTCCAATATTATCTCGTCCAGGACGCCTTCGACACGCAACGGCTTAATGTAGCGCTGATTGGCGGCGTCGGTTTCGTTCGGGTGCTGGAAGGACGTGAACGCGACAAGGATTACGCTTTCGTGGCTTAACGGATTGTGACGTGTCACGGCTACAATGTCGCAATCGACTTGATCCACGTATACCTGCAATTAAATCGTTTGTATCGATCGTTTATTTAAAGAAAGTCGCTTACTTGATTGAATCCGTGCGAACCCAAATAAAAATGTAAATCGTTCAAAGCACGCTTGGCCGCGATAATTCCCGATCGTCTCGTCACAAATCTGCTGCCGTCGTCGACATCTTTGTCGGCCCACTCGGTATATTCACGGGTTTCGTCGACGACGTGTATGTGGTGGGGGACGAGCTCGTCGTAGCCTCTGTTCGAGCCGCTGGCGCAGCAAGCCATGTTCACCAGGGAGGTGCTTGGGAGCAAATCGAATACGGACCGCTTTTCCACCGGGGAGGGGTTATCGTGTGATAAGTCTAAGAATAAGGCATGCGCCACGGACGGAACTAATGGACGAGTGTTGGGCTGATAAAATGCGCCCACCGGATAACCTCCGTATCGGTAGACCAGACGGCCCTGCTCATGAGAATCCCAAGCTGACATGGCTTCTACAATTTGAAAAAAATACTAATTGACAGTAGCAATTGTAGAAATAAACTTATTTTTGACAGTTATGCTCAAAATAATAACAATAAATGTCAAAAATAAATATATCTTTCAATTAATTAAACGTACCTCTAATTAATGAAGTAATTCCCAAACGATTAACAAAAATATTATCCTTCTGATCGGAATTGGTAAACAATTCGGCGACGACGTACAAATCGGGCCTGATCCGTCTAGCACAGTCGAGCAAAAACTCGGCAACTGGAATGGGCGTCGAATGACAATTATCCAATCTGACTCCGTCGAAAATCCTCGCCGTCATTTCCACATATGCCCGCATATGTTTCCACAGAAACGGACAATCTTCGGGTTTGTCGCCGTAGCGCAGCTTGACGCTATCGCCCCACGCAATCAATTCGCGCCTCAAATAAACCTTGACGTCCGACGCGAAATTTTGCAGGGGATCGGAATCCATCACCCAACCGTTATGGGCCATCAAATATTTACAATTGGGTCCGTACATCAGGTCCTCGTACTCGTCCAACGTTTGCGGACGGCCGAAGTCGGTAAAATACCTATAAATCAGGGGATTTTTCGATGAGATCTCCTTAATTTTTGGTCCGTCGGATTGCACTCGAAAATATCGAATGCCGGCGATCGTGTTGTCGATGGCGGCGATCAAATCGTTGCTCAATTTATCGATTTTGAATTTGTTCAAGGCGTCGAGCCTGGCTTTGAAATCTTCGGTGCACCGTTTGATGCGGCTCTCCTCGTCGAAACAATCGTTCCTGTAAATGTTATATAAAAATAAGGCCGTTTCCATGTCGATTTTGCTCGATAAGCGTCTGTGTTCGGGATCCTGTTGCAGGTGCAGTTCTTTGTGAATGCCGCTGTCCGCACGTCGAGGGACTTTATTGCGGGCCAACAGAGCAAATTCCGTAACCAGTTTCGATACATCACAAATGAACATCTCTTGTAATTTGATTTGATTTAAAACGTCCGTTTGTAGTATGTAGCGAATTGCCTGCAATAAATAAGCAAAAGGCTTAAATAAATCAATAATTTCATTTTGATTTTAGCAAATTTTGGGATGTTATAAAATTGTTGGTTATGTTTTTATACAACTTCACATGTATTATAGGATTAGAACTATTGTTAAATGATAACTTCATGTTAATTAATTATTTTGGAACTACTCTGATAAAGAAATAGCTCGATTCGAACTAGAACTAATTCTTAATAGCTATATGAACTACTTTCGTTGAAACTATTTTTCAATAACTTCAAAGTACTCCTTTCATCTACTTGCATTGAAAGTAATGCGGTAAAAAACTTACATTTAAATGATCTTCACAATTAATCTCAGCTGGAACTCCTCGGTGCTCATAAACGCCATTCCTAACATCGCAATCGAATCGTTGCAAAGCGGCATCCAATAAATAAGCCGGCCTCATGTACGGACAATTCTTACAATTATAAGTAGCCTCCGGATGCTCGACCAACCATGTGCTTTCGTTGGCCGTGTGATTCAAAACAATATCGCAAATGGAAGTAATCTAAAAACATTCGAATAAAATACGTTATGATTCGGTTATCATCGTCACCTTCCAATCCTTCCTGATTTTGGCAACAAATTTTTCCACGTCATCGATGCTGACGCTTTTTCCATCGCCGTCAAAAATCGGATTGAGTTTGAGCTGTTCCTTCAAGCTGTAGGAGGAGTTTGATTCGCCCAGTTCCTGTATCGGAGTGAAATGGATCATATTGTAACCGGTCTCTTTGGTGACGCGTAATTTCCCTTCCCAATTTTTGAACTCGCCCAAACTTTTCGCCAAAATCGTCTGCGATTGTACGCAATCGAGCGGAAGCGATTCGTTATTGCCGTATTTTAAAACGGGATCCACCAAGAAAAAACCCGATCCTTGGTGTTCGCTGGTATCTCTATATTGAACACAAAAAAATTGAGGTTACGTTATTCGATATTATAAAATTTATAATATATAAATTTCTTTAAACAATAAATTTTATTTTTCAAAATGTTATTATCAAATATTGAGGTTATGTTGCTTACCTATCATCGTAAGTAAAATAATAATGGAAGCTTCCCGAAATCTTAACTTTAATATAGGAATATAAAGCGGTATCGTCGGCATTTTGACAACCTTCATCCTGACACCAGACAACTTGAAAATAGCGATTCCTTTTAAAATCGCCCGTCCTCGGATAATTGCAATACAACGAAACTTTTCTGCCTAGTAAAGAGGGCCCCAAGCGAAACTGCACTATCCACCCCTTTTCGAGTCGATAAATCGTCGAATCTTGATGCTCGGCGTGATTCAACGTGAGCACCCGCACCTGATCGGTCGCTTCGATCTTGATTTCTTCATTCATCTTATTAATTTTTTCCCCCAAAAGGCTGCTTTTAATTTCGTTGCTTTGCATCAAAATCAATTCGAGCGTGCTGACGATTTCTTTGTGGGTCGTCTGTATAGCAGATTCCAAACTTTTAGGACTCAAACATTCCGCACTGCTTTGGGGTTTTCCGATGTTTTCGATGCGCTCTTTAATGTTCCTAACTTTGCCCGGCTCTATGCTATCCAAATCATCACGTTTAATTTTCGTAAATTCCTCTCGGAACGTATCTTCGATAATTTTATTCAAGGGACGGCTCAATTTAAATTTCGGATGTATTCCGTTGGTTCCGTTAGCAGTGGGTTTGCGTTCGGCGCCGGTTAGCTGAAAACGTAATAAAATATTAAATTATAAAATTCGATACGCACGACCTTACACGCTCGATGCCTTTCGAAACGGTCAGTAATTTCCCGACGCACCACAACGATATTGAAATGGATACGTTGTACGCCGTCCGGCCAGTTTTTTTTATTAGATCTTGACCGCAATCCAAAACAAAAGAATTGATTCGTGTCAATTTGTCGTATTGTTGTTTTACGAATGTCGGTTGTTTCGTTAGGGGCGGTTTAATTTTGCGGCGACGGATCGCTCGCCTCGTTCGTCTGGCCATATTCGAATATTTAAATGTGGCGCGTCGAATTCACATGTTATTGGAGCACGCTCTCATCGAGCACTGATAATGTTGTGGATTTGTAATCAAGTTCAGAGGTCATTTATTATTTAATTTGTAAATTTAGAAATTACGTTGGGCCATTATCATGAGGTGCTTGTTTGTCTTAATTGTAGCAATCGATATAAATAGCTTTATTAATTGTACAATATTGTGTGAAAACATGCAACCGGAACAAAAAAAAAAAGAGGCAAAGTGCAAATTTTGAAAACGATTAAAATCAAAGTTCAAATTATCCATTTTATTTACGTTTAAGAAGGTCGGGGTAATTAAATATGTGCACAGTTAAGTATTGTTTGTTTATGTTTTACATCATTGCCCCTAAGTAAGCCGATGGCTTGTCATAGCGGGGTTTTCATGGGACCAACAGCTTATAAGGTGACTTTCGAACCACCAGTAGATTGAAAGCGACATTAAAATTGGTCACATTTTTGGGGATTGAACAACCCACGACCTCTAGCTTGCTAGGCTAGCGCTTTGCAACTGAGCTATCCACTATAGTATATATATATATATATATATTGTAAATTGAAAATTAACCTCAAATTGTTAGATTGCTTGATTATTGCTAGTAAAAAACTTCATCGAGTACGACAGCAAAAAAGCTTGCCAATAACGTTTAATCCGTGCATTTTTATCGAAATCAAGATATCTTATCATGGATTAGCGATAATGAAATGAAAACATTATGCGTGAAATTATTAACTAGCAAAAATAATCCTAATTCTAGCACAGCCTTCTTTGATTTTAAAATAAGACAATTGCAATTAGCCGGGATATGCTGATTTTAATATTGAAAATCAATTATGCAAATTATTAATTGATTGCAATTAACATATTGCAATATTATAGTTATTAGAAATTTGTAGCTTAATAATTGAATTTTTTTTTGCACAATTGGCCTAATTGAATCCGCATGCGGTGAAATGCCAATGCGGCACTCAAAATTCCATTACCAACTATAACCAAACTATAAAACTTAATTTTTAAAAACTGCTTAAAACAATGAAAACTTACATCGATTCGGATCACTTTCAATGTAATTGGTTGGAGGTTAAATTAGTTTTTTGATTTTGACCTCTATTTTATGTTTTAATGCCATTTGAATTTAGGGGCGGGCAATCGCGCAAAACCCAAGGTGACCTTGATGGAAAAACAAAACGAGGGTCAGGGTTTTTTAATTCTCGGGCGCGCGCAATGTTGGCAAACATGGGTGGACGGCGTAAAGATTTTTTTTTTATTTTTCGATTGTCCGCTAATAATAGTTCGTTTTTAATTATGGATTAATCAGTTATAAATAGATTTAATAGGTGCTAATTTATTTACCTTTAACATCATAATTTTTGTTTATTATTGTTTTATTTTTCTCCTCATTATCATTATCAATGCGTTTCATTATCGTTAATTAATTAGTAAACATGCATTGCATAATTATTTGTTTGGCCAATTTAAATGTAATCTAGTTACTGCATATTTAAATTAAATAATTAGGATAATTAAAAAGTTATTTATACTGCAATAATGCCCGGCAGTTATATAATAAATAAATAATTTATATAATTAATAAATTGACCTAATTGTATTTATAATGCTTATTGGTTATCATGTTGGTAGCGAATTGTTACTAAAACCATCGTTAAGCTAGCAACGCATCGGAAACGATCGATGCTTATGCGGCGTTGTCAAACCTCATTAATCATAACATAAATGCTTAATAAAAATATGTAAATAATAAACAAAGGCAATCTGTAGCTTGTATTTTTACAGAATATCTTAAAAATGCAATTCTATAGCACTCCTCCCAAAGACAAATAATTGAACTACTTCTATAAAAACAGCTAACTTCATTTGTATTTTACTTTCAAAATTTGTGTGAATTTACAACTGTTGTTGATTAAAAATACAAAATGCGCTATGTTATTGTATTAATAATATAAATAAAACATTATTATTCGTTGATAATTGTTTAAGCTATTTGAAATTTTTGACAAATAGTATAACCTCAAAACGCGAATCTGTAAACTTACGATTGCTAAAGGAAACTTACAAAAGAGAATCTTTAACTCAGAGTTATTGCAAATTTCTTGTAAAAATACTTCCAGAGAAAAATACAAGTGAAGTTAGCTGTTTTTATAAAAGTAGTTCAATTATTACTGCACAGCATATAGACTAATGCAGAGAATTGCATTTTCTAAAAATCCGCAAGAATGCAAATTACTGACCACACCCTTGTTAATAGAATTACATGTTCATAACTATAATTGATTAATAAATTGTTAGAATTGATAAAATTATCTTAGTTTTAATTTAATTAAATAGACTTGGCAACCGGGTAATGTTATCGTGCAACTCCGCTAAACTCATTTTGCGGCTAACTTCACATCACCATTACCAATCTAGGCTAATTAAATTCCACTAAACAAACAGCTGGTTATTGTGGCACGAATTAAGCCGATTACGCACGAAAGCAATGCCCACCGCTGTCAAACTCCTCTTGTTGAAGTT
>JARJEC010001884.1:0-11599 GCA_030264575.1 Tachinus sp. AB-2021 | reverse complement strand
TACTTGTATAAAAAGATATCGAGAAACACAGATATTGATCAATGTGGATAAAATATTGAAATTTGTCTGACAATGTTAAAAAAATTATATAAAATATTCAGTTATAATATAGCGAGATGTCAAAAATTGTCGAATATTTCTATTATTTGAAAAATGACAGATGAATTGAATCCAAAAATATTTGTAAAATGTTGATAAAATATTTTTATAATGTAATGTAATAAAAATGTTGTAACAATAAAATTATTTGCAAAATAATGAGAAAATGTAACAAAATGTTTAAAATTAAAAAAAAAACACAAAAGAAAATATTAAAAAATGGTTCAGTGATAATAAAATCTGTTTTTATGATATACTGAAGAAATTTTGAGAAACCCTCTTAAATGTAGAAAAGTGTTGAAAAGTTATGAATAAAAACGTATGTATTGTAGAAAACCACTGTCGGGAAATGTTGCAAATTGTCAAATAATTAGAACAAAGATTAGAAAATGTTGATAAATACTTTGGAAAAACAGTAACAGATTATGAAATTTTGAGCGAAATAAATACACTCAATATGCCCACTCAGAGGGCCACATAATTAGATCTTAATTTTTAACAATATCCAAATTTATTAACGCTTAATTCGAAAATTCATATTTTGTCCAAATAAATATGCAAAAAGAAATCAAATTTTACATATCACTTTTAAGATAATAAGAATTCAAAGAAACAACAAGAAACAAAGTGGAGCAATTGCTTGCTGCAATAAGAAACAAAGTGGAGCAATTGCTTGGTCCACTTTGTTTCTTATTCTGCAGGTATACTGTTAAGTTATTTTAAGAAGAATCGGATTATTAATAACGTGTACGTTGCATTAGCAGAAATTACTTAGACTTGACTTAGATAAGGTATCGTGATGCTGAAGTTAGTTCATGATGATAGCCGCAGTATGAGTCATTGCATTGTCTTGCATAAACACAAAGTGTGGGCCTATATCATAAGCGGCTATTATAACATTATCCTCCGGGACGAGATTAATGTATCGTTCGTCAATTAATCTTCCTGGAACTATGCAATCATTAAAATTAATTCCGCCCCATACCATCACAGATCCACGACCACATTTTTCGACTTCTTGTTTTATTGTCTATGCAAAATGGCGTTCATGTGAACGTGGGTATACACGTAGTCGACCATCACAAAGCGACATTGTGAGTCATCTGTGAAGAGTATTGGTTTTCACTGTCAACGTACAAGTTTCGGCAAGTTTTTGGACAGGTGTTCGTGGTCTTAGGTTGGATTCTCTTGGTCTATTGCTAACTGCCTGGTCGGACATCTCCACGCTATGAACTGTTCTGAGCCTTAATGAAAATCTTTTACTATGGATGTAAGAAACGCAAGAAAGATACAACTAAAAACCGACCCTGAATTCGGTTTGTATTCCTCTAAGGGCCAATGTGTTCTTTACATTCTCCGGTTTCTAGGTACTAATTCCACACATGATAGATGACAGAAAGGATGACGTTAAAATTTCTTGCAACTTAGCAAACGCAGTTGTCTTTCTCGATAGCAACAACAACACGTGTGACTTCTACCTCATTACAGTGCCTCATTTTGATATACTTTTGGCAAATTTAACAATTCACGATAAACTATCAACATTGTTTAGTATTCCAAAGCAAACTAACTACATTTTTAAAATAAAATGTTGATTGTTTGTTTCTTGTAGTTTCTTTGAGTTTATTCGGACAAAATGTGATATAGATTCACATTTTTTAAGTGTGTTGCTGAAATTGATTTCAAAATATAATAAAATGTGGTTAAATATTTACAAAATATCGGAAATTGTGATAAACGCTAAGACAAATAAAAAAAATATGATAAATAATTGTTCTACTTACAATATAGAGCAAAATGCAAAATATGATGAAACGTTGCAATTTAATAGATATTGAAAAATATTTTGAAAAAAATCGATCGACTTTTTTTGTAACCCCATTGAACAAATGTGGTTTTATACTAAACTCAAGTAAATTAACGAAATCCATTTATAAGAAAGCCATCAACATTGTAATAATAGTAAAATTATATTTATTTATAGCTCACATCAAATAGAAACTATAATAAAATGAAGTAGTACAAAAGCAACAGACAGACCTATAATTTTATTTCATTCACAAATAAGTAACGAGCAACATTATCAACTATTCATGACATTTAAGTGATTGGAATGTAAGATGAAAAACTAAAATTATTTAATTTACAATAATAACCAAGTTATATTAGATAAAAAATAAACTGCATAACAAATTACACAAACACTCAGTAAAATGGTTGTATTTAACTTTTAATATTTAAGAAATATTGTAAATTTGCAACTCAGCGAAAATTCGTTTTTCTCAAACGAAGATAAGAAAATAATAAACAATTCAGTCTATACATTCTATAAAAATCAGTCGCATAAAAACTGAATATGAACACGAATCGGTAATCTGTAAATTAAAGAAATTATTCCTGGGACTATTTAAAAATAATAATAATAACGTCCTTTTACATTTTTTCATAGTTGTCAAAGTTGATTGTCTTTCGTATTTTTGTGTGATAATTTTATATTTGTTAGTGAAACTCTATAATATGAAACGCCGATATATATATATATATATATATATATATATATATATATATATATATATATATATTATGACTATTATAAAACTATTCACGGGACAATCGCTTAGCCTCTACCAAATTTCCATTAGCAAGTCCATATAGAATGCATATCACCGCGTTCATATAGCAATTCTTCATATTAAAGAGCTTCACCTACAAATGTAAAATACATGGCGCATGTTTAGTATACACCCTGGGCTGGAATAAGACAAGACCAGAATGTCTCAAAAAGGATGAACCCTAAAATCGCTAAAAAAATACCCAAATACGACAAAAAAGGTGATACGAGAATAGTGTAATTACTTGCCAATTAATTATAAAACCCTATTAGTAACAAGTGTGCCAAACACTTTTTATGATATATCTACAATCTAATATTACCATATTTATAAATCACATGTCTTTTCTAATAAGTTTCGATGACCAATCAGCAACTTTTCATAAGAGAATGACAATATGCAAGAAATAAAGACGTCAAACGACCCACTAGTTAGGTACAATCTAACCATCTTGAAATTTCATGATAACGTAAAATTTCTTAGTGCTTGGAATCTGTTATTTAATACAAATGGTTCTTTCCTATTGATCACTTATGTGATAAAGTAAACACTATATATTACGTGATCAATAAGTATAATTTAAGCGCCAGAAGGTCAAAAACCATGGTTGATAAAGGCTCAAAAAATCAAACTAACGTCCACTTAATAACATGCAATTTCGGGATTGAAGCGGGCGTTCAAATTTTCTTTAGAGACAAGTTCAGATTTCCGTTAACACTTTCTGATCTTCAAATTTGGACACGTATATTTAAAACTAATAAACAAGAAATAGTTCAAGAAACAGATCTGATTTTAATAAATATCTAACACGGTATGAATTGGATAATTTTGAATAATCGAAAATCTGTTTCCTAAACAAATGAGTGCTGCTCTATACATAAAAGGCACTCTCACAAACCATGTAATAATTGCTATAGCTTTCATGAGACCCAGCTTTCTATCACATCATGATATTATAAAACCTCTTATAGCAAATCAGAGAAAATACTTAATAGAAATATACCAAGTGTCAGTTATCCACTAGTCAGCTCTTAGAAGAAATCTCAATAGTAGGCGCTTATTTGGTAAATATTGATTGGATGTGTGCACCGAAGGAGCAAGACCTTCATTAAATCTCGTAGAACAATTATAGTGATGTTGGAAGAAATAATAGGAATTCAGAAAAACTAGTAAAGGTAGATACTATTAAGAAAGAAGCAAAAAGAAAGATAAAGAAGAAAACAATGGAATAACGGCAGAGACAATAAGAAGAAGAAGAAAATTGACCAGGGCACTTATACCTCAAATTAAAATGGATAGAGAACAAACCAATACCTGCAAACAAAATTGAAATTGCGAAAGAAGAAAAAGTATATAGTATACACTGACAAAAAAAGCTGGCGACGACGTTGAACATACGTGGAATGCGAGGAATATGAAGATGATAGAAAAGAATTGCAGACAGAATTAGAAGGCAGAATAGAGGAAACTATAATCAATAATAAACGCATGAAAGACAAAAATAAATGATGACCACTAAAAAAATTTGTAACAACAAAATTACTAAGAAAAACAATCCAGGAGTTTGAAAAAGGAAAGACATAAATAGAGAAAAATAGAACTAAACACAATGAACAAAAACAATAAAAGATTTAAAAAAAGCAAAGATGAGAAAGAATACAAAAAACGTCTATGAAACCTATGAAGAAACAGAAAATGTAAGAATAGCAATGAGAAAAACATTTGCTAAAACAATAATAAGCACATTTCCAGAAATAAGAAGGAGAAAGAAAGAATTGCTCAAAGAAAGCTGATTGACGGACTTGACAAAACAAATAAAGAACCACTGGACAACAAGGATATTAGCCATACCTCAAATTTTATAAAATTGTAATTTTTAAATTAAAATAAATCGTGAAATATGTTAATTATAATCTTTATATGTGTTTGTTCTGCGTATTTTGGATTATCCAATGAACGTGTAAAAAATCAATTAAAAAGTTAGAACTATGTTAATACTTGTGTTTTAATTGGCATTATTTTATGATTGTGGCCAATAACCTTGTTGCTCCGAGGTCTTCAGTTAACAAATGACTTATACGCTATATCAAGATTGACTAACAATAACACTTTCGAGATGATCTGGCCACTAAAAGATACAAAGATATAAACCCATATAGAAACTCAAGAATTTCACTGGAAGTAAAACTTGTAAATTTTGGTCTATCGGGAATACTGCGAGAAAAACAAAGATCTAACAAAAAACTATGCATACACCTTAGGACAAAGCACAGTGACAGGCTTAACTCAAGAATAGGAGAAGAAAAACTGCCAATGTAGATGCAAATTTAGGAAATAGAGGAAACGCTAGCAGTTATAGTTGAAAATGGGCCCGGACAGCATGAGTTGCCGCAAATTGAAGCAAAAATCGGTCCACCTTAAAAAATAACCACAGCAATACATTAGATTGAAGACATTTAACATCAAGATTTATGAAAAATAATACCATCAGCAAATTATTCGGAAGGGTCACTTAAATAATAAAAACCTAAGCTTCACTCCCAAAAGAAATATGGTACATCTATAGTTTTGACAATTTGGACGCTTAATAGCGACTGGAAGTTAGAATTGTTCTTTATTTACCGATATTTATAAACAAATATAGTTAATAACCTACGGCTTCTCTAATTTATGGGCACACTGTGTGTTGTAAGTAAATTGCTTACATAGTTTGTTTACTGAAAATATCTATCAAACTAAAATATTAAAAATGCCCAATTGACAGTCAGTAATCAATAGTAATAGTATAGGTGAGAGGCTTTTAAATTGTTCGTTTTTAAAATCAAATATCAAAGTTTGTTATTGGCAGGACATTTAAAGGGGAAAATATCAATTCCTGAACCAAATATGTGAAAAGCGACGGACGCAAGGTTATATTAATCTGCATATAGCAGTAATAATATTTGTAGATTAAAAAAGACAAATATGATAATAAAAAGCTAAAAAGCAAAAGAAATAGTGTCAAGAAATTCTAAAAATATTTGTTGCCCATGAAAAACTTGCGCAAAAATATTTGCTTATTGATCCAAATAAAATCATAATAAAATTGTTATTATTTTAAAGATTACTCAAATAAAGTTCTGTCGGATATTTTTCTATGGCTCAGTAATAAATACATAGAGGATAAATTCACTTTTATGCTCTAGATAAAATTTGAACTAATTTCTAAACGGTTTAATATATTTCAATTATTAATAAAGCATAATAAATGTATTCAAAATCGCAGTATGGATATGGTTTTAAAATAAATAAAAAACAATACCCTGTTTACAAACACAATATCGTTGCGCAATGTAACATTTCAGTATGATGTATTGTCACCAAACTGTGGAAGCCATTGGAAACACTTCCTAAAGTTTCGGATAAGATGGAAGTAATCTAGGTCGTAACACATAACACATAACACATCAAATAAGGAATGTTATTCTAGTTGAGAAAATTATTTCAATTAAACCGTTTCAATTATGAAAAGGGAAATGCGAATGGCGTTCTATAAATAACGTATGGACTATTACATGGAATCCTATCGGTGCTTAAGCACTTAGTCAAAGTCAATTAATTGAAATAAAGTTATAATTGTCTTTATATTTATTTATAACTAGTAGTTTGTAATTAAAATCAAACAATATAATTTTTAAATTGCTTGTAATTTGAAAATACGTGGAAATTGATATTAAATTACTATGAATGTGCAATTCTGGGAACAATTTAGCAATAATTCGTTTATTCTGTATATCAATACTACTCCGATTCTAATAAAAGGAATATATTATATTAGGTATTTCTACATTAACTTTCTTTTAATGTTATCACCTGTAACTATATAAATTTACATTCGATATAAAATGTAAATTCGTAGCCATGATAAACATAGTGATTCATAACGTCTGGTAAAAATATAATATATTCTACATCAAATACTGAACAAAAAATTAAAGAAAAACTTTTTTTACAAATTTTGCCTTGTTTCAGAATAATTAAATTAAAGATTTAAAACTCGAGCCGGAATAAGAATCGGAACAAACCGCTCTAATTTTCTAGAGCCGCGAACCGGGACCGAATCTTACATTGTAAAACAAATTACCGTATTTTTGAACCAAACCGAATGGTTGGAATCGGTTCAAACTGCTTTCTAGCGGCGTGTTCGGTGCAGTCAACGTGTGTATACAAATTTTACCTAGAGTTTAGTATAAATCGACAGCAGCCAAATCATAAATTTGAGATTTTCACATTTCTTTGGAAAAATATTAAAAATAAAAAATTTACAAACAATCCAATATTTAAAGAAAGTGAAAAAACGCAAAACTGTTAAAACCAGATTCAAACCAATTATTATATAAACTTTGTTATCATAAATTAATTGAAATAACAAAATCACTGTTTTAGCAGTAAGATGAGTAATTCCTGATACCTTGGTAAATTTTACAGAAAATTCTAAAATATTAAAATATGCAGGGTGTTCTACGTAAAATAGCAAATATTTATCAAGGAAAATTTGTTTAAAAAATTATTAAACCATTTTCAAAAATAACATTGGTCTAGTAGCTTTGTTCAGAATTTTATATCCACCCAGTATAAATAAAAATAGATTAAATAAAAAGGTAAAAATAAAATACAAGACTATCATAGCTTTTTTGTAGTATAACTTTGACTTTATTTATTTTTTTAAAGTAGCATATAATAAATATGTTGTGACATATTTAACCATAGATTATAAGCATATATAAATGTGAATAAAATTTTTCATCTTCGACAGGTGTGTTATGTCCATGAAAAGACTCGCCATACTATCAGCGGTGAGTAATCATGGCGGGTTGAACTACACGGAAATGAGTACGGCCTCTGGGTCACCCCCGCCGCCTATACATGGGGTGAATGTGATGCTAGGAGGGTAAGTAATCTTAAACCTCAGATAAGCACTGATTACCTAAATGCGAAATCAATTTTATGGCAGGTAATAATTGGCCAAGTTTGCTAATCTAATGCTGATGATAAGAGCAATTTTAAAATGACGTTTTTTAATATTATTCAAAAAGGTTGAATTGTGGTGCGTTTATACCTCATTTTATCCCAACTCTCATAACTTTATTTAATATTTGAAAATAATGCACAACATTAATAAATATACATAGAATACAGAGTGTTCGTAAAGTAATCTATAAATTCAGTTAAATTTGTCCTACATATTTTTTGATCTAACGATTTCTATAAAATGTCACTTTTTAAAATAGTTTTAATTTTTTTTAAATTCATTTCTACTAAGCTATGACGTCATTGATAATTTTTTTCTTCCAGAATTTGAAAGAGCTTTTTTATGTAAATTGACCCAAAAGCTAAGATAATTTTTTTTAAAGAAAATATCATTAAATTTTGCATTAAAAAATTAAATAACTTCGGTGATACTTTTACCTAAAATATCAAGACAACAAAACTTGAAAATAAAATTTGATAAACAATTAAATTTTATTTTCTTCGACAGTATTTATATTTTATTTATATTTTAAACGTAATTTAAATATTAGGTTTAATAAATAACTAATACTTTATGCATCAATATACATAAAAAAAGGTTTCCATATAAAAATAAATATTGATACGTCATAGCTTAAAAAAAATAAACTAAGCGATTTTCAAAAATATATACCGGGTGACAACTGAAACAGGTACGTTCCCATATGTTTTTTACTTATAAATATTTTCTTATAAAATTTATTTGTGTTAAAATACGTCATAATACCCTACTTATAAGCTAAAAATTTAAAAAATATACTTTCCTGTTTAACCAGAAATAACAATTATTTTGTAATTTTAAATGGAACACCCGTTATATTTTTGCAAATTTTTATTTCTTAGTCCATTTTACATATTAATCCCAATTTTCAGCGGTTTGGGTAACATAATCTCATTTTTTTTAAATATTTTCTTACGTTACAAAAATTTTATAACTTTTTTAATACTTGATCAAAACAAGTATTTTTGGTGTTGATTGATAGCAAAAAAATCCACTTTTACGCAATACTATAGTACCAAGGGAGTTGCACTTTATAGAAGATACAGAACTGCTAAAGGTGTAAGATGTCAGAGGTGCATAATAGGACCATCAGGACCGTAGTGCAGAGATTGTATTTGAAAAAAATAAGTTACAACCTAAACATTAATTATGTTATTTGTAAATGGGCGCAAATCACCCAATTTTGATATTATATTTTTCCCAATTATCTCATTGTATTTAGATGTTCTTGCTAACATTTTTTTTAAGTTCATTTCAATTTATTTATTTTTTAATGTTACCAAAACTGAAAATTTGGATTTATACGTAAATCTGCTAACAAATACAAAATTGCTAAAATATACTGGGTGTTCTGGTATTTAAATAAGCAAAATTGATGTTATTTCCGGTTAAACCAAAAATCATATTTTAGAAAAAATTTGCGGAAAAGTTTGATCTTCTGATGTATTTTAACCCATAAAAATTTCATTAGAGAGAGAGAGAAAGAGAGAAAATTTGAATAAAAATGTTAAATAATTCAAAAATAGGAAAAGAAGATGAAGAAAAAAGAAACAAATTCTATAAGACGTTAAAAAAAATGTATAAAAATTATTAACCTTTGATATCAAAAAACGAAAATCAATTTTTTTATTAAACTTTTGAAAGTATTTATAAGTAATAATAAATTCTTCAAAAATTCTTTCATTTAAAAATAAATATAAACCTTAACATTTTTATATTAATCTCTGGAGTTTTACATTTCCCCGTATATAGGGAAAAGTATTGGTTTCATACCAAAAATTCGAAATTGAGATTTCAACGGAAATCTACGTTTTGAACCCTGAGTCTAAAAAATTGGTTTTTAGAAAAATGTCTGTATGTATGTATGTGTGCGTGTGTGTATATGTGTCGAGCATAACTCAAACAGTTTTTAAGATATTGTTCTGAAATTTGCGCAATATGTTAGAAGTGAGCTCTAGTTGTGCCGCCCAAAAATTCGTTTCGATTGGTTAAGTTGGCAACACGTAGTAGTCAATTTTCTTTCATAAACGGCCTCGATTTAAACATAATAACAAATAAAGAAAGGTAATTGCCCAATTGTATAGTAAATTAACCATAGAAATTGAATTAAATTAGTTTTATATAGATATTTTAATATCTAGCTGATAAAAACGCATTAGAAATGTTAAAAAGAAGGATTTTGTTTATTTACAAGATAACTATGACATTTATAACATAATTTTATATAAACTAATTTGTAGATCTCTAAAATTTGCATATTTTGGTTTTTGTTTCATTAAACAAATCCAAAACACAAAAAAAACGAATTTATTACTTTTCGCCGTTTTATCAGTGTCAGTGTCAAAACCCGTGAAATTTAAAAATATTAATAAAAGTTATATTTTTATTTTTATACTATTCAGCCTCCACCAACAAATGGGGAAAAAGTTTAGTACGCATTGCGACCTCAAGTTTAAATAAACGTTTAAAACATAGTGTTCAACATAGAACAAAAATAGAAACAAAAATGCTCATAAAAAAACTTCAAATAACTTTTTAAACGAATTTTAAAAAATCTCCAATCACTTTTATTGGAAATTCCATAAATTATACATTCCTATACATATATGGTTTCTTGCCAATTTATTTAATATTTTTTTAGTAAACCATATATTTTTTTAAATATTATTAAAACATTCTAATGAAGTAGAATTTTCTATAATAAAATAATCTTTAATTTTTAAAAAAGCCCTTTAATTATTTTAAAAATAGCATATTGACCTATAGAATATTTTAAAAATGTAATTAATATCACTCCCATAATAAATATTTAGCACATCGTTACAACCAATAATTCATAATTTATTCAAGCAATTCTGTAATAATAAATAGTTTTCAAATTGAAATTAACACTACATTAAAGCGAAAAAACACTTTCATTTGGTATAATAATATATTACACACAAAACCTATTAAAATGTTTAAAGCGATTTATATGAGCAACTTCATTCAAACAGATATTAATTTCGAATGATATATTTGGCAGCTTTTATGAATGTCCCAGTTTTGAATCTTAAATAGAGCAGCGTCGAAAGCTCCTTTGAGCACAACTGCATTGATATTTGTTTAATAGAAATTCGCACCCGTTTAATTAACGAATCTGGTAGCAAAATTAGACCATTGAAGTGGCTTAATAGAAATTTTCTGCATTAAATCATCTCTATTGCATTGAAACTCCTTTATTATTTACACATTCAAAAATTAATGAAAATATAACTCTGTGGAATCATAACGTTTACAAGTTTGATGTATTCAAAATATAAACAAAAATCATTTAAAAAATACCAAAATAGATTTTTTTATAGTGAAAAATTGAAGAACAAGGGGCAACTAAGCTAAAAGCTTTATTGAGTAATTTAAATTAAAATACAAATATTAATATAATCTGTACTTTTTGATTGATTTTTATACGTTAATTGCAAATAAAGATTATAATATGCAACATATTTCAAGACTTAATCAAATTTAAAAATTGCAATTATTTAAATTAATTATGATTTATAGCCTCTTGTTCCAAAATCTTTAATTTTATAATTGACATTTTAATACATATATGTTAAAAAACCGACTTTTCGGACGGCAACAAGGCTATCTGCCATTACCAATATTATAATAATTCTCTTCTTAACTTAAAAGACAAACTGGGATTTATATAAAGATAATTTGCCAGAGAGAACTGCCACCTCTTTGACACCAAACTTGGTGTAAATTTTTTTCCCTTGAAACATTAAATAAATATTTTTTGCCAACATTTCTTTTAAACTTTGTAAATTTTTCAAATTTCATAATAAAAAAATAA
>JARJEC010001851.1:0-23976 GCA_030264575.1 Tachinus sp. AB-2021 | reverse complement strand
CTAAAATAGAAAGTGTCACCACTTTATGACTGCCAAATCGTCGCGCTGCATATTGATAGGCATGCGTTCTATGCGCTTCAAAAATACGCTGTCTATGCCCAAGGCGCAACAGCAGTGTCCAGGTGGCATCGACAATAAAACACCCCAGTAAGATTAAACCAATCCAGGTGAATTCAGGACGGATGTAATTACCAAGATACAAAATCATCAATCCCAGAACAAATCCCAGAAAACCACTACCTGCATCTCCCATGAATATTTTTGCCGGAGGGAAATTCACCCATAAAAATCCTAAAACTACTGCACAGAGATCTATAGCAAGCAGACGTTCCTGAATAAAATCTGTACGTTCAGGCGCCAACCACAACAGTAAAGCAATACTTCCAGCAACACATATTGCTTCAATTGCAGCGAGCCCATCAATTCCATCCATAAAATTATAAAGATTAACCGACCAGACCAGGAAAAAAAAAGCAAAACTTGCCCCGATGACCGAGGGTACTGCAATATGCCAACCAAACATGGTCACAGTATAGAATCCCCCTACATATAAAATTGCCATAACCGCAGCACCACCATGCACGAGAATACGCGCTCTAGCGGTTAACTGAAAACGATCGTCAAGATAACCGATCGTAGCAATACCAGTACCTCCGAAAATTAATGCCTGTAAAAACAATAGAATATTCTGTCTTGTTGACGAATCTGATAACACAATAAAAATTAAATGGCCGCATGCAAATAATAAAAACAACACCACAAAAGATAATCCCCCTCCCCTTGGGGTTGCATTGATATGCGAACTTCTGTGATTGGGAATATCCACAATATTTTTTTTAAGGGCCTGTGCAATCAGGTAATGAGTTAATCTCCAGGAAACCAGTCCTCCTGCCAGCACAACACCTGCCGTATATAGAATTTGTATCATAAATAGCATTCAGGAAAGGACATCATGGTTCTGCCATCATGCCCTTTCCACCCAATCAGTTAATATTTGGTTACAGGGTTTTAATTTCCAGCCCAATCTGTTCCAGACTGGCTTTCGGACCAAGTACCGCAATGTGACCTGCCTCTTTCTTGGCCAGATAGGTTTCCGTAACACGTTGAAGATCTGCCAAAGTAACCGCCAGAACACGTGCCCGATAGTCTAGTCGTGCTTCTGCCGTTTTACCAAAACGTTCAGACATATAAGTCTGGCTGAACGCTTTGGCAGGTGAACTTGGCTTATCAAGCATGCCAATTACGCCTAAAATAGCTTCTTCCAAAGCAGTGACTTCATGAGTATGGGTCAGCATCCACTGAACGGCCGCATCAAAGTCATTCAACGTCTCTTCCTGACGTGGATCACGATAACTAAAGAAATTAAAAGCACCGCTGGCTGCATGATAGGAGGCGCCGCCGCCATAAGCACCACCTTGCTCACGAATAGCACGATGCAAATAACCATTTTTAAGGAATCCCGCCAAAACATGCAGTGCTGGAGCATCTTGATGAATTTCCGAAACTGCTCTGTAACTCTTAGCGCAATAATGTACAGGCGCATTAATGGCCCACCCAAGATAGGTTTGAGATAAATGACGGTCATACGGGAAGCCAAACGGCTCATTGACTACCGTATTATGATTCAGATATTGACCGTATTTTGATGAGATTTCGTCCAGAAGCAGGTCATTTGTCAGCACCATCAGTTCATAAGGAGCCTGACGGATTTTATCTAAGACTGCAGCTAAGCGTTCACCAAATGCCTGACAGGCACGATCATCTTTAAGCTGTTCTTCCAGAATCCGTCCTTTATAAATCGACTGCATCCCGGTTAACTGCTCATCAAGATAATTTAGCGGCGCAATATGCTGACTGGCAGCACCCATCGCAAACATATGTCCATTCCCAATAATACTTTCTTCTCTGGATACTTTCATTTGCGCCAGCAACTCCTGTATCCGTCTGGTCTCATCAAAACGGGCATCAAACAGAGTTTCTTTCAAAATATCAGTGAGATGCACATGATTGCCAACCAGAGCTTTTCCTGATAAAACCCAAAATCCCGATAAATTATCAGGATCTTTATAAGCACGATAAATACTGTTGGCACTCAGCCCACCGGTTACTGCCGATACTTTAGCCTGCTGTTCAAGATAGGAAGACTTCCCACAACCTACTTCTGTGATCAGTTCTTCCAGATAAGGAAGCAGTTCGATCTCTTCCTCACTTAATTTTGGCAGATCTACAACAACGCTTTGATAAACCATACCATTGGTGCGTGGGGCTCCGGTTGCCATCTGACCATAATCTGTTTTTCGCCGAGTCAGCATAGGAATATCCACAGTTCTGGGAACATCCGCACGTGTTACTTCCGGCAAACAACCGACGTCATGCTGTTTGTTCTGATAGGCCTTTAATGCTTCTGTTTCTCTGAGGATTGTTGTTTTTTCCTCTTCAGACAATTGATCCTTAATCCCGGCTAATTTGTGTTTTTCCTGTTGCACCAATTCATCTGCTAAAGTATGACTGGGTTTAACGGTCAACGTCAGTTTATGAGGATTATTTAGCAGCAGACGATTAATCAGCGTCGGAATAAATGCTGGGTTTTTGATTTCCTCTCTCATCGAACGCAATACATCATCAATCGCAAGCCCACTTAATGCAGAACCGCCATGAAGCTCCGGAGCGAGACAGTCCAGCATCAGTTTTAAGCCATAAGGATAGCGGCTGCCGGTAATTTCTCTTGCTGAGAGCTCAATTTGGTGTAATGTAGACTCTACAGCACTCTGATTAATGGGTTGTGTGGAAATATTTCTCAGAGTTTCAGTGATCAACGCATCAATTGTTTCAGAGGTACCTTCGGCAGCCCCTTCAAGACCACAAGCGAAGAAAAGTTCGCGCGTACTATCCTCCAGGCCACAGAATGCTGAAGGTGCAGAACCTAACTCAGAAGACTCAAGCGCATACCTGAGCGGTGAGCTGGCATTATCAAGTAAAAAACCTGCCAGAATCTGCGATCTCATGACGTCATAAGGATCATGAATCGGATTTAACAACCAGGCATTAATCACATGATTTTTTTTCTCCAGCGATTCATCCTTGGAAAGCGGATATGTCGAAGCCACCTGGATCGGTGCGGTATAACGCTTTTCATCCGGAACACTGAAATCCTGATCCTGAAAATCAAAATACCTGAGGGCCTTTTCTTCAAATACACGTTGATGTTCCTCAGGCGCCATATTTCCATAAGTCATGAAAATACTGTTGGAAGGATGATAATGCTTCGCATGAAACTCTTTAAGCGCTTCATGAGTCAGTGCAGTAATATCTTTCGGATCACCACCAGAATTAAAGTGATAAGTAGTGGTAGGAAACAGATGTTTGGTAATTTCCTGATATAAAAATGAGTTAATTGAACTCATCGACCCTTTCATTTCATTGAAAACCACACCTTTATAAACCAGAGGGCTGTCAGGGTTTTGTGGTTCTTCAAATTCAAAACGATGGCCTTCCTGGCGAAAATCCAGATAATTCAAGTTTGGAAAAAAGGCCGCATCAAGATAAACATTCAACAGATTATAAAAATCTTTCTTATTCTGACTGGCAAAAGGGTAAGCAGTCCAATCTGAAGAGGTAAATGCATTCATGAAAGTATTCAGCGAACGGCGGATCATCATAAAAAAAGGATCACGAACTGGATAATTTTTTGACCCGCATAATACGGTATGCTCCAAAATATGCGCCACTCCAGTGGAATCAGAAGGCACGGTCAAAAAAGCAACAAGGAATGCATTATTCGTATCATCGCAAGCCAGATGAAAATGTTTTGCCTTGGTTTTCTGATGGACATATTCCTGAAGTGTCACATCTAACGAATCAATATATGTTTTTTTAACTAACGAAAAGGTTGAGCTCATTAAAATATCCTTACAAAATTCTGGGACCTGTTCTACATTATAATTTTTTTATTTTAGCAAATTTGAATCTTTATTTTATTTATAAAATAATTATAATTGATGCTACCTTTTACATTAATGACCTTTTTATTAGTATTTTTAACATTGCCAAAATTCTAATCCAGTTTCAGCTTGTTTTAAATTTATTCTAAATATGTCAAACCAAACAACTAAAACTAGAGTATCATGCGGTAATTAAAAATTATATAGTTAATTCTTTCAACAATGATAATTTATATAGGATGTTAGCGGATCATGAAGTACAAGATCGTTCATCGAGGATTTTTCAACAAGCATATTCCAGATAATATCATCAAACAAAATCTGAGTGAACTCTTTGATTTACCTATCGAAGAGATAGAAAAAAATTTTTATTCCAAGAAACAATATATTCTGATTACAGGATTAAGCGAAGAAGAAGCAGACGAATATCTTTATGCAGTCAGAGAAGCTGGCGTAATGGCTTCAAAGGATCTGGATATCAATCTGGATGAATTTACCGTTACAAATGCCGTACAACAAGAACACAGGCATGATTCTAAATTCTACTCCACCATTCTTGCTCAAAACAGTATAGATGAACTTACACTTACTGAGGATCTAGGCCCTAGCCAACCTTTAACACCTTTTGAACTTGAAAAAGAAGAATTAAAAAAACGTCCTAAGAAAGCTGACCCAATTGCCGTCTCCGAACCCTACCTTTTTTACCCCTGTGTCCGTATTGGACGGATGCGATTTATGATCCGCATATTAGCCATTGTCTCGCTTACTTTTTTCTGTAACAACCTCATCAATATCAAGCTATTTGAGTCTTTTGGGGAATCATCCGCCTACATTTCTATTTGTCTGCTCTCGTTACTGGGTCTTTATTTTCTTATTGTTGTTACCCAGAGACTAAGCGATTTAAACAGACCTGCATCTTTTGTCATTATCATCCTGTTACCTTTACTCATTGCCTGTATGGCATCTGTATCGTTGCGAATGGATAAAGTACGCTATCACCAGATTATGTTTGGTCAGGAAATTGGACATGGTTTTGGATTTAATATACAGAATGAAAGGGCAGAAGAAGCACAGGCCATTAAAAAAAGAATTGACGAAATAGGAGATTTTAATCCGCATAAATTATTTGAGGAATATAAACATATCTATCTTTTTTCGTATGTTGCTTTATTCTTTATGACGCTGGCTTTGCTGCTGGTGCCCGGCTCGCCTTATAATAACGTGTATGGCGCACCGCCAAAACCAATGGGAACCCTTTCGATTATTGGTACCATAATTTCTGGAGCGATGTTGATATTCAGCATTACTGTTCCTTATACCGTAGATAATTATCGATTTAAGCGACAACAGTTTGATACCCACTTTTTTGAAACGATTGGGCTGGATAAATATTTATCCAGTTGATATTACGAGGTAAATAGGCAGGCCGCTGGTAAAAACCAAGCACAGAATCATCATAAATAAATCAGAATGTTTTCACTCAAATAAACGCCCGCTCAGGGCGTTTATTTGATTATTAATTAATCAAATAACATTATTATTCAACTTATATAGTCTATTATTGAACTCTAAATATAAATTAGCACTTTAGTTGTCAGTATAATTTTATTACTGAAAAATCTTAAAATAATCAGAATTAAGAATATCCGTTATGTGATATACAATAAAGATGATTAAGCGATTATTACAATATAATTCGCACTGAAATTAATTAAATCAACATAGTTAAATAATATATAAAACACTAATATTTTTTATTATCCAAGTTATTTTATAAAAATAATCACCCAACACAATTACTGTATTGCTTTTTCAATAATCGCACCACCCAGACAGATTTCATTATGATAAAAGACAACCGACTGCCCTGGTGTAATGGCTCTTTGAGGCTTTACAAAATCCACTCGGATTTGTTGTTCTGATAACCATTTTATTTCACAGGCTTCGTCATGCTGACGATAACGGATCTTTGCAGTAAGCCCTTCATTAAGTCGAGTAATATCAAAACGGTTATTAATCCAATGCATATCCCGTGCAATGAGGCTGGTTCCATAGAGTGCAGGATGTGCACCCTGGGCTACAACCAGTTCATTTTCCTGTAAACGTTTTTCCACAACAAACCAGGGTTCACCTGTAGATTTTTTCCTGCCGCCAATATGCAGGCCTTTTCTTTGTCCGACAGTATAAAAAGCCAATCCCTGATGTGTCCCAACAATCTCACCCTCTGGTGTCATCATATTGCCTGGCGTGGTTGGCAGATAATCAGCAATGAACTGGTTAAAATCACGTTCACCAATAAAACAAATTCCTGTGGAATCTTTTTTATCGAACGTGATCAGTTTGTTTTGCAGCGCAATTTCCCGGACTTGTTTTTTTTCAAGGGTACCAATCGGAAATAAGGCAACTTTAAGCTGATCCTGATCCAGTAAATGAAGGAAATAACTCTGATCCTTGTGGGGATCCACCCCTTTTAAAAGATAAGTCTCTCCATCTTTTCGCAAGGTTCTTGCATAATGCCCCGTTGCAATATAATCCGCACCCAGTTCCCGCGCATAATCCAAAAACGCCTTGAATTTAATTTCCTTATTGCATAAAACGTCAGGATTTGGCGTTAATCCTGCCTTTAATGTCTCAATGAAATAGGCAAATACACGCTCTTTATAGTTCTTTACAAAATTAACTTTATGAAGTGGAATGGATAGCGTATCGCAAACATGCTGTGCATCAGTTAAATCCTCTTCTGAGGTACAATAACCAGTTTCGTAGGTATCCTCCCAGTTTTTCATGAACACACCATGAACTTCTGCCCCAGCCTCTTTTAAAAGGTACGCAGCAACAGAAGAATCAACCCCACCGGACATACCAACAATCACTCGTTTATTTTGTACATTTTCCATAGCATCCTTAAATATTTCTGTGATAACACGTTTTGTGTGATTATACTGTTTAAAAGGGGAAACAACGAGTTTTTTGGTGACTGCCAGTAACCAGATCAGTCATAAATTCACGTTTCAATCATTATTTATCACATCCATACAATACTGTAATACAAGAGGAACCTGAATGGCCAACGCACTAACCATCGAGCAGATCAATCAGCGAAACAAACATACCTTAATAGATAATCTGGGCATTTGTTTTACCCAGCTGAGTGAAATAGCTGTCGAGGCAACTATGCCTGTTGATCATAGAACCATACAGTTATTTGACGTCTTACATGGTGGTGCATCCATTGCATTGGCGGAAACCGTCGCCGGTGTCGGAACCTTGAATCTGGTACTGCCACATGCTCGATGTGTCGGGATGCAAATCAGCGCCAGTCATATCTCCTCAGCACATAACGGAGATACGGTTCTGGCTAAAGGAACTATTATTCACAAAGGTAAAAGTACGCACATCTGGAATATAGATATCTACTCACAGACAACTGGTAGACTGATTTCAAGCATACGCGTCACCAATGCCGTTATTGCACAGGAAATGAATGTCGCACAATAATTTTAACGGGGGCCTGATCACCAATATTTTGCCTCAGTATGCTCCATTCATAATGAACTGCAAAGTATAACCACCAGAATTTATCATCAGAACTAAAAAAAAGTGTTGTATAATAGTGAAAAAATATGAAAAGTAAGCTGTTTTTCTGGGTATTAAATAAGCACATTTACCTATTTTTCTGTATAGAACGTATAATATTAATAGCTTGCATTTTCATTGCATTACCGCTTCATATTATGGTATTTTTTAAATTAGCTTTACCACTTTTATTTAGTGGCAGTATAACAAATATGACATATTTTCGGGTTTATTCATTAACGTAATATATTGATAATAAAGAGGTCATCTATGGGTACATTTATTTTGGGTATAATTGTTGGGGTCGTAGTTGCATTGATTCTTTTCTTTATGTTTAATCCCAAAAAGCAACAACATGAAGCAGTAGAAAAGCAACTGGCAGCCACGAAAACAGAGCTGGAAGCGCAACATGAGCATTTTGCAAAAAGTGAAGAACTGTTAACCAAAATGGCACATGATTTTAAATCCCTTTACCAGCATATGGGCGAAAACTCCAAATCAACACTCCCTCTGATTCAGGGTACAGCACTTATTCTTGAAAATGAAAATGAACCGGAACAGCTCACTCATGAACCTGTATCTGCAACCACAGATAATACTCTGATACCTGAGGAGAATAGTACAGTTAGTGATCCTGTTCAGGAAGTATCAGAGCCGGATATCGCATTGAACTCTGAAGAAGAACCTGTTGCTGAGGCTGAAAAGAGCGCCATAGAAACCACAACAGAAACAGACTTAGAACTGCATATGGATAACTCATCATCAGAAAAAACAGAGAATAATGAAGATATTCAGGAAACGCTTGTTGATCAGGAAGCAATGATCACCGTTTCTGCAGAGCATCCTAAGTCAGAAGAAACAGAGGAAAGTCATGAAGAAACAGCACCTACAGCGGATGATGACAGTAAAGAAAAAACACTATAGTCTAACAATACACCAATACTGTAGATAAATGATCCTTTATAATTACTGAAATATCTGATCTCTATCAGACTTTGTCCATACCTGTGATTATTTCTGATACAGCGGTAAGATATTTTTATGTCATCAAAAGATAATGCCCTTTAAGGGCATTATCTTTTTCTTCACCCATGGACCCCTAAAATAATGTGCACAACAATACTGGCATATAGAAAAGTATTACCATAACGTCACAAATTTGAACAGGAAAACACAACCAGCACATTGTGATAAAAAGCTATGGTCTGAAAATACAATACAAAACAATTTATTGCATAATTTTACATATAAATTACATTATTTTAAGTTTCATAAAACGTACTGTTGATCATTGAACTAACTTGACAATACCCTTAAGATAGCCATGCTACAATTATCAACTAAATGATCTCTTTCTCTTAAACAAAAGTCACAGCAAAGAACCTGGTATGACACAATCAAGACCTACTCCCACACCAACGATTAACGCGCCTGTTCATATTGAAACCAATGGCTATCTGATGCGTAGTCTGCTTCCTCAGGATGTCACGCTTGATTTCATACGATGGCTGAATGCATCAGATATGATGCAAGGTCTCAATTTGACGAATGTCCAATTTAATGAACAGTCTCTGGCACAATTTATCAGCAGTTTTGATAATCTACATAATTATTTCATTGGTATTTTCAATGCCTCAAACAAACTTGTTGGTTTCTATACAGTCGATGTTAATTTAATGCATAAAACCGGCAATATTACCACAGGGGTTGATACAGAAAACAATAAAGGCAAACCGGTGTTATGGGCGACAATTGATGCGCTTCTTGACCATTTTTACCTGTATCGCGGGCTTGAAAAAATTATTGCCCGCATTTTAGCAAGAAATTTCCGTATGCTGTTCTGCTTCATTGGTAATGAACGTTTTGTCTGTGAGGCAATACTGAAAAAAGAATGTATTGCACCTTCTGGGGCACGTGTAGATATCATGCTGTTTTCCTCATTTAAAGAAGGCCATGGTTAACCAGTCTTTAATGATTACACCAACCCGCAATACGGATTTGCCCTTAATTTCAGGAAATTTCGCATCAATACCTGAGGCTTTGAACTATGCGGCAAAAGGAAAAACGGGAGTTAATTTTTTTAATAACTCCGGAGAATTGGCACAAACGCTTTGCTATGATGCAATTCAGCATCAAGCACTGAAAACTGCAGTATACTTCCGCCAGCAAAAGATACCCCGATTAACCCGGGTTGCTGTGATTGCTGAAACACATAGTGAATTTTTAATTACATTTTTTGCTTGTCAATACAGTGGTTTTGTCCCTGTCCCTTTGCCCTTTTCAATTTATATGGGCGGCAAAGATTCATATCGTCATAATATCAGCCACATGCTCAAGGTATCACAAGCCAGTATTCTGATTTGCCCGGAAAACCTGCGCGCTTTATTTGTTCATGAATCAGCTGCACTGATAATATTTTCCTTCACACAATTGGCACAGATCCGGCAAAATATTTCAACTACAGCGGAAATCCAAGCTGCCCAACAAACAAAACTGACTCATGATGATCCGGCTTATATTCAATTTTCTTCAGGATCCACCGCTGTCCCTAAAGGAATAGTTGTATCGCAACAGGCACTGCAAGCAAACATCAGCGCGATCCTTACTCAAGGAATGAAGCTTAATGATCACGACCGGGCTTTTTCCTGGCTGCCTTTTTATCATGATATGGGATTAGTCGGCTTTATTCTGGCTGCACTTTATGGACAAAGATCAGTCGATTACCTTGCACCATCAGCATTTATACGCCGACCAACACTCTGGCTGGAGCTGATTTCAAAAAACAGAAATACGATTACCTATGCACCTGCCTTTGGTTACCGTCTGGTAATGCAACGCCATAAGGCGGAACAGCATCTGGATTTATCCTGTTTAAAAATTGCAGGCATTGGCGGCGATATGATTGATCCGGAACTGTTGGCATTATTTACCCATCATTTTGGTGTTGCGGGCTTTGCTTCTCAGGCATTCTTACCCAGTTATGGTATGGCTGAGGCAACTCTGGCTATTTCCATGGGCACAGCAGGCCAGACAACCGCAATTCATACACTGGCCGATTCCGATCATCCGGCAGCTTCGCAGTCGCGTGTCTCATGCGGCACGCCATTGCCCAATGTGGATATTGCTATTTTCGATGCTCAGCAAAACAAATGCCCGGAACGTATTATTGGTGAAATTGGGATTAAAGGCCCGAGTATCGCAACAACTTATCTGACCGGACCTGTTGAAACCAACGCAACGGGTTATATGCGAACAGGTGATCTTGGCTATCTTCATCACGGCGAACTCTTCATTACGGGGAGAATTAAGGACCTGATCATTATTCGTGGTCGCAATATCTGGGCACAGGATATTGAATGGCAGCTGATCCGGAGTCTGCCTGCATTAAGGCAGGGAGATGTCGCAGCCATTGGTTTTACCAATGCAGACATCGAAAAACTGTTTGTTTTTATTCAGTGCCGAACCTCAACAACTCAGAGCAAACTTGAGTTAAAACAAGCAGCACAAACTATTATCAATCAATCCGCAGGTGTTGAGGCAACTATTATATTAGTAACGCCTGGCAGTCTGCCTGTTACATCATCGGGAAAACTAGCCCGGGCGATACTTAAACAACGCTTCCACAACCATCAACTCAATATTATCAATTAATTATTACTGTACTTATCGAGGAAATAACCATGGATTACATGCAAAAAACCAAAGAGATTCTTTCAGGATGTCTGTTTATTCCGGTTGAGAAAATTGATGATAATGCCACGATCAATGATATCAAAGAAATAGATAGTGTTTCATTTGAAACATTAGTCATGGAAGTTGAGCGATTTTTGAAAGTCCATGTCGATCCCATGGATCTCCTTGAACTTCGTTCTGTAAAAGATGTGGCTCATCTATTGGAGAAATACCATGAATCAGTCGACTGAAATCTGCAATAAGCTTTATGCATTTGCAAAAGAAAAAAATGGAGAAAATCTCTGGATGATCATTAATGACATCCCTATTTTTGTCATTCAGAATCATGATGATGCAGACTGGGTATTAAGACGAAATGTCGCCAATTACCCTAAAAAAATGGAGTGGTTTCGCCAGGTGCTTGGTGCCTCACGTTTTTCTGAAGACGGACATGAATGGAAAATACGCAAAGAGCTCTCTCAGCCATACTTCAATAAGTTCGACCGTGAACGGGCATATCAATTAGCATGCAAATATAGTGAAAAAACGCTGGAAACACTTACAGCGATTCAAAGTACACGCATCTCTGACAATATTTTCCGCAATCTGACCTTTTCAGTCCTTGTTGAAAATTTTTTCAATCTGGCACTGGATGATATAAATCTGGATACAGATGCGCTCTCAAGCCTGATGTCCTATGCATCTGAATACTCTTTTATTCCTGCAGATAAAACCTCTCTTCTGTATAAGGAACAGCTGGCCAAACTCCCGGCCCTGCGTCGCAAACTCCTGGAGGATTTCCAATTATTCCGGACTGAAAAGGTTTTGCCTAATCCCATGTTGGAAGGCATCATTGCAGCAGATCAAGACCCTGACAATTCGATTATCCTTGAACATGAACTCCTGACCTTTTTTGCCGCTGGTGCGGAAACCACCGCATGTGCTATCGGCTGGGCCTGTTATCTTCTGGCTAAACATCCCGATATCCAAGAATTGCTGCGCCACGATGTTGATACATTATTTCAATCGGGCAAGAACCACTGGACAGAAGCCACTCAATTAACAAACCTGACGGCATTTATTTCTGAAACACTGCGGCTCTACCCCCCAACACCGATTACAACCCGTACTGCTATTGAGAAAGACCAGATTGGTCACGAAATTATGGCGCCCGGTCAGCAAATACTCATCTCTTTTGTAGGCACACAACACGATGAACGATATTATGCAACACCATGGGCACTCAATATGACTGAAGGGAGAGATTCTCCACATACTAAGGCCAGAGCCGGAATCAACAGTGCCTTTGGTGTTGGTCCGCGAGTTTGCGGTGGAAAACATTTTGCACTCACTGAACTTACCGGAGTTTTAGTCACCTTTCTCCGGTATGGAACCTTAACACTCACCTGTGATGAAGCGCCTGTATTTTATTGGAAATCACAAATGCTCCATAAAAACGGACAACCTGTTTCCTTTAGAAAACGATCCCTGTAAAAGGAGAGAATATGAACCCAAGAACCTGGTTTATTACTGGTGCGGGCAGCGGACTTGGCTATGCTATTACCAAACTGCTACTGGAGCAGGGAGATCGCGTTGCCGCAACAACAAAACAAAATTTCACCGATTTAAATATTTTGCAAAAAACCTATGGTGATCAGTTATGGCTCAGTACACTGGATGTTACAGACCACGATGCCATAACCAAAGTCGTTGAAGCAGCATTTGCATATTTTGGAACTATTGAGACGCTGATCAGTAATGCAGGACAGATTCTTTTAGGCGCCCTGGAAGAGGTCAGTTATGAGCAAATTATGAATCAGTTGGAACTTAATCTGATTGCGCCTGTTTTTTTGATTAAATCCTTTGTACCTTATTTGCGTAAACAAGGCGGAGGACAAATCATTCAGATTTCCAGTGAAGCCGGACAAATGACATACCCGGCACTCTCAGCCTATCATGCAGCAAAATGGGGTATTGAAGGCTTTTGCGATTCACTGGCACGTGAACTTATTGACCTCAATATTTTCGTTACTCTGGTCGAACCAGGACGTTTTGAAACACAGTTTGATCAAAATGCACAAGTCTCCCAAACAATAATTGCTGATTATCAAAAAACTACAGTGGGTAATTATCGTCGACTCATTGCCATGGGAAAATTTCCACCTGTATCTGAAGTCAATAAAAATGCCCGGACAATTATTGATACCGCTCGACAGAATAAACCACCGCTGCGCCTGGCTCTGGGAAAAGATGCCTATACCCAGATCAAACGTTCCTTAAGTAACCGCCTTGATGCCTTAGAAGCACAAAAAGATCTGGCTTTTTCAGTTAATCTTGATACGTAAAGGCTGCGAATAAAAGAGGCATGATGAAACCATCCGGATCCACAGGCAAGATTCTGGCAATTTTCAACTATGCCCGACACAGACATAACGATGACCTCTACCAATCGCTCCCGGCCATCATTCATGAAGAATCTGTACATTATTCAATGCTGAGAAAAAAAGAGTTTCTGGCAGGACGCTGGCTGCTTCAGACATTGATGGCGCATTATTATCACTATACCCTCTTACCGCCCATTCTATCTTTGCCCGGCATGCGCCCGGTCTTTGAAGATTGCCAATTACCAGCCTTTAATATCAGTCATAACCATAATCTGGTCATTGTGGCTTTAGGGGAAGATACAATCCCTTTAGGGATTGATCTTGAAATGAACCGCCCATTTCAAAAAAGCCTTGACCTGGCTCAGCACTGTTTTACAGAAATGGAGTACTACTACTTATGCGCCTTACCTCCCGTTCATCAAATCCAATATTTCTGGAGATTCTGGACAATCCGAGAGTCACTGCTCAAACTTCATGGAACCAGCATCGTTAACCTGCGTCAGTTAACACTTAATCCGGCAAATAGAACTATAGGAGGTTTTTATCAGGGTCATATTCTGAGTTTTATGCACCATGATTATCTCATTGCACTTGCAACGACAAAACCGGAAGTACAAAGACCATCGCTGCTCTCAATCACGCCGCTGGGAACAATCACACCAATGCCTCTCTCTGAGCTGATGACTTTTACGCCGGAATCATTATCCGCAATCTCAGAATAGCAAAACTTTTCTATTGGCAAGCCAGGTTTATCTTCAGGATCTGTGTCGAAATAAGCCAGATCAGAAAATAGCACTACCTCTTTATTCATAACCCATAAAAAAAGTTGGATAAAATACCCAACTTTTTAGCATGCGTTTATTAGAAATCGTATTTCAGCCCTACTGAAATTTTACCCTCACGATAGCTGTTCTTGCCCTGCTCATAACTCACATCACCCCAAGCACTCAAATTTTGATTGATATCTGCTTTCAATCCCACACGTGCCTGTACCGTATTTTTTGCCCCTTTCTGAGTAATGCGCGTTCCATCCATATCAACATAATGCGATTTCGTATTATGAATCCAGTTCAATTCCGCATAAGGCTGTAGATTTATACCATTCTTAAGTGCTATTTTACCGAAAGCCCGCACCCCTACACGGCTACGGAGATTCCCACCACTACGACTCTGAACCCTGGTTCCATTATATTCACGATGTTCCTTTGCCCGCACATCCATCCAGGTGATTTGCGCCTGTGGCTGTATATAAAGGTTAGGCGTCACTTTAAAGCTGTAACCACCTTCCAGTGAAGCAACCAGACCTTTGGACTGATAACTCTCTGCACGCAAATGACTGCCTTTAACTTCATGATCAAAATGTACATACTGAATCCAGCTATCCACATAGGCACCTTCCAACTCTGAACCACGCTGGAACCAGGTCCCATAAAGCCCCAGAGCATAACCATTTCCATGACTGGTTGAACGAGATCCAGCTTTAGCACCCGTTGTTTTACTTTCAGTGTACCCGTAACCAAACATAGCACCAAATTTCAACACGCTGTTATTGCCTAACTGGCTGGCGATCAGATCTCCCCCTAATTGCACCGCGTACTGCTTTGTTCGTGTATTGAGCTGACTGGTCGAATCTGTGAACCGGCCCTGACTGCCCACTGCCCGAACCCAGACACTGCGACCTTCTTTGCCCACTGACTGTGGTAAACGTTCATTTAACTGATGAATAAACAGGGTATTGGCCGATGCAATATTGGCCAGATAACTGCCTGCTTCAGTACGATACAAAGGCGTCTTACTACCGGTATTCACAGGCAGACCCGGTATAAAGCCTGGTTGACCCGGAATACTCGGAATACCCTGATCATCAGTAACCGATGATTGTAAATACCAGTCTCCATCCAAACCCTGGACCAGTTCATATTCATAAGCACCTGCCACAGCACGCCCTAATAAAGTAAAGCTTGCTGACGATTGCCCCTGAATCTCGATTATTTCAATACCAGTGACGGTCTGATTACCAAGACCATGAATATTATTCACCATTACCTGGCTATTCCCAAATGCATTACCACCGATCACTAATCGATCAGAAGGTGATGTATCATCATTTAAGACAGTGCCCAGCACAATCGCACCATTCTGACCCACATAATCACCATGAATCGTCAAAGTACCAAAATTATCACTTCCGTTTATTGCACTCCCCACTAATAGGGTTCCGGCATTTTGCAGACTACCGACAATCTCACCGTATCCACCCAATGAGGCCCCTGCGTGCACCTCTGTAAGACTGCTTACCAGAGCTGCTGAGCTTCCTGAATGACTGCCTACAATCATCTGACCCTCAGCTACGGTAGTCTTACCGGTATAATCCTGGATGTTATCAATAACAAGAGTTCCTGCCCCCTGCTTCGTTACTTTTCCAAAACCGCTGATCGTATTCAGCAGCGTCCATTCCGGCCCTGAGGCAACATCCAAAGTTAATGTGCCATTAGCATTGATTGCCGCCATACCAAGATTCTCAGCTTTATAAGCAATAACATGACCTGTAGGATCAATATTCAATATCCCACTGAAACTCTGGTTATTTCCGCTTAAACTCTGAGTACCAGTATGAATATTGACCGTACCTGAGCCCATAATCGAACCGGCAAAATCACCCTGTGCATTATTTATGGTCAATGTTGCTGTACCAAGCGCCAACTGACCATTCCCCGCCAGGCTCTTGATCGAAGTACTTCCTGCATTGCTTACATCCAACCGGCTCGTCACATGAACCCGGCTGTCCCTTAAGTCGCCACCCGCCTCTATTTTTAAAATCCCTTCCTTAACCTGTGTGTCACCGGTTAAGGAATTGGCACCAGCCAGACTCAACGTACCTTGACCAGCTTTGATCAAAGTACCCTGACCCGATATAATACCGCTCTGAGTTGCCATCAGCCCATCAGCAACCACCGTACTTAACTGGGCTGCAGGCTGAATCTCGATATGATTAGCTAGATTAACATCCGCAGCATATTGCACATTGGCAGAATTTGTCGCAATAATCGAAGTACTACCCAAAGCCTGATTATGACTGACACCTAAAGTGCCACCCGCTAATTCTGTGATACCAGACAAACCATTATTCTGACCATTGACCCATGTGGTTCCCGATTTTTGAATCAATTTACCGTTTCCGGAAAGCTGTGGTGCAAACTGATAGTCTGTATCCGTATGATTAAATACAATCTGACCATCACCGGCCCCAAAGACAATCTGATCAGTAATTATTGTTCCCGGAGCAACAGCGGCCTCTGTCAATGCTGATCCGATATTCAGTGTTCCTTTGCCCTGTGCAGTTTCAGCAATATTTACCGTACCGCCTCCTTCCTGCAGGACAAAATCAAAAAAATCATAATTATCGGTTCCATTCGAATAGGATTTATGCTCAATCATAGATGCACCCAGGGCAACTTCAGCTGAATCACTGATGGTCAACACCCCGGTTCCGGTTCCACCAATTTCCAATAAACCTGTGCCACCCAGCATGCCTGAACCTCTGGTTTCAGTATCGCCAGATATTTCCCAACGACTACCAACTCCAGAAACGAGCACTTCTCCCTGACCATTCTCTGAACCAATGGCAATTTTATAGGTATTATTTTCCGAAGGATCTTCAATCATCTGCTTGGAAAAAGTTCTGAGCAACCCACCATTAACTACTTTTACTGTACCGATACTGCCGGTACCCTGGCCAATTTCAACCCCGGCAGCAAGTACCGCCCGACTGGGGACAGGATTACCGTCAACCCCATCAATCCGACCACTAATCTGTAAACTACCCGTCCCGCCTTCACCCCCGATGATTGCGCCCTGACTGGCAAAGTCTGAATAAGAGTAAATAGAAGACCCCAGTTTACCACCAGCCAGAACATTGACTGTTCCGTTACTGCCAGCGCCTTTACCCACATACATTGCCGGATCATCTGAAATGGCCGATACATTAAAGTCAAGACCTAAACTGCCTCCATCGACATTAACGGCACCGGTGCCTCCATCCTGACCAACGATCATGCCTGCAGCAGCAGCATCAAAATTAAAATGATGCTGTTCATGTAACTGCTTGCCTTGTGCCAGAATATTCAGCGTCCCCTGACTGCCCGTGCCACGACCCAGTATTGCATTTTGAGATATCGTAATTTCTGTACCATAAATCGCTGACAGATTCGGATCTTTTTCATAGGTTAAGGTCCCACTGCCCCCTGCATCCCCCAAAACCAGATTACCGTCAAAAAACAAATTGGCAGGTGAACTCTCTGGCAGATGAACATTAATAGTCGCCTGATTGCCGCTATTTTGACCAATAATCAGTGTATCAGCGCTGACCATACCAGCATAATCTGGATCTGAACTATCCAGATTTATCTGAATACCCGAGTTATCACCCTGAATAACCGCAGACTCACCACTGGGCACATACCCAAGACTCCAGTTACTGGCATCCCAAAAATTTCCACCGGAAGGTCCAATCCAGATATTATCCTGTGCAAATACAGGAGACATGACCGCAGGTAATACGCTCATTAAGCCTACTAAAACTTTTTTCTTTCGTGGCAATGAGGTCATCAGGGGTTTCTTCATACAGCACTATCCATTCAAAACTAAAAAAGACAGCACGGATTATAGAGAGATTTGTTTTTTATGAACGCAAATCAATGTAAACTGGCTCAACAACCAGAGACTACCGTCTAATATTATAAAATTATCTTATTGATAAAATTTGTATGCTAGTCTAAATAAAGTCAACCACTATAATTATAAATATTGGTGATATGTATTATTAATTTCTTTTACTATGAGCAACAATACCATGAAATAATCATTAATTAATTAAAATACAACGATCTTTCATATCAAACCTCTTTGTTGTTCCTTAACAGTCTAACCGCCCTGCCTGGTAATACACCATCATCAGAGCGCATAATACATCAGAGTTCCCGAGCATAACGAAGATCAAAACTGGAATGTTCCGTTCCAATTTGAGAATCAATATTGAACCATTTCAAAAACTTATAACGTAGTGTTGCAAAAGCCCCTTCTTCAAAAATTCCGACACCAAAGCCAAAATATAAATTATCATTAATATTTTTACCAATCCCAAAGGCGCTATTGCCGGATAAATCCTGAATCAGACCAATTTCTGAAACGCCCAGCTGCTCAGCAATTCCATCAGGTGGCTCACCTTTAGTATTAATAATATCTCCGGTCATAATCTTACGAGCCATTCTAACAATTTTTAAGGTCTCGGCGGCATTCAGAGTTTCCGGATCTGACCCCAGCACAAGATAAGCGATAATCGAATTATCAGGCATTCCTGGTCTTGAATACAGTTTAAGCTTTAAACGTTTCGGTGTGCCGGTTACCCGAACACCAACATCGACCTTAGTACCTGTCCGTTTGTTATCAAACTGGCGTGATGCCTGAAATTCGATTGACGGATTGGTAATAGAGCCCCCACTATAAGCGATTCGCCCTTTATCCAACGTCAGCTCCTGCCCCAGAATTTCATACACACCCTTTTCAAAATCAATAGTTCCAACCGCAGTAAGTGACTTATTCTGTTTTTTTAACAGCTTAATATTTCCAGTCAGCTTTCCTATAAAACCCATTGCGCTGACACTAATCTGATCACTTAACATCACATCCAGATCTATAGTCAGACGATCGCGTTTTCGTTCTCTTTTCTCCTGAACGGGTCTTTGACTTGAAATAATATGAACATCCGAAGATGCAGTTTTTACCCGCCCCCGGTTATCACTCGCCGGTTCATGTTGATAGTCAAGTTCTGATACCAGAATAACCCCTGTTAAAGCGTGGCGATTTTTCTCTGAAACAAACTTAAGTACCGGATTGACCAGAACTTTAAGCTGCTCACTATCGGCAAGCAACAGATCAACACCAACGATATCCATAGTGCTGCTCAAATCACGAATATTGATCGTTCCTGCAAAACCCAGATGGCCATTTCCGGCTTTAAGCCCACCAACGGCTTTTAAAACAGGCGTACCTTTTTCCAGATTCACACCAAAATTAATATCATAGATGCGCGTATTATATTCCGCTACATAAATCTCACCTTTTGCCCACTGCATCTGAACACCCAAATCTGGTTTATCCAGAGTCCCGCTTAAGGTGACATTTGCAGCAAGATCACCATTCAAACGCTGAACATCTGGAATCAAAGGCAGGATCCAGTTTAATGTCGGAGTATAAATATTCAGATGTCCTTCAATGTTTCTGGTTCCAAATGGCTCAGTTAACACACTCGCACCATTTGCCTGCAAATACGTACCCCAATCAACTGACAACTCAGCTTTGATTTGTTCAGGTTTTGCTAAAAGACGCATATGAGTTTTAGTTAATGGCATCTCAATACTGCGTCCTTGCATCTGATAATTAACCGCCCCTTTGCGCAATGAAAGATCAGCCACGCCAATAAAGTCATCGGGATTGACAAAACGACCGGAGAGAACCAGATCTAACGTTGTGTCTATTTTTACATCCTCCGGCAAATAATGATTAAGTAAAGCAGGTTTTAATTGACGCAACACAATCGACCCAACAGCACGTTCCTTATTCTTGTTTCCTTCGGCACAAAAAGTCATGGGTAAATTATTAATACATAAACGGCTCAATGAAATATCTTTTTGAGACACAAATAAAACGCCGGGCTGATCCAGACGAAATGTACCAATAACATCCCCGAAAATATCAAACTTATCAATATGCAGCGTCCAGGCAGGATCAGTCTGATCCAGATCCAGCTGTGCTTTACCCTCAAGATCAACAGTTCCTAAAGCGCTATTGATTGCCAGTGTGACGCTGTGCTCCTTCAAAGTTCCTGCAGACTCAAGTCGGGCTTTTTCAATCAGAACCTTCCCGTTTTGCATGATTTCACTAATATTTAACTGCCCGTTAAATACTTCAAGTTTTTCACCGGTGACCTTCAGATTTACAGAACTGACCATCAGATTTTTTAATACCAGTGTCTGCAACTCAAGTATAAGAGTACTCAGTGCATTTTCATCATGGTGGGCCGCCAATTTTATCTTTGCAAGAGAAAACCCGAGGAGTTTGATCATTGTTCCTTCAAGTGCACCTTCTAAAAAAGGTTTCGCGATCGACCCGCTTACCTGAATATCGCCTTTGATCATACCTGTAAACTCAGGATGTGTCTTCGATAAGTCAGTTGCATTAATATTGAGCATCCCCTCAAAGTCCAATGGTTTTGTCCGTAGCCAGCGTCCGGAAAGGCTCATCTGGTTATCCTGATTAAACAGCTCAGATTCCAGGGATATCGCATTCTGATCATCAATATGACTTTTTACTGAGAGGGTCACGGGCTTAGCGATCATATCCGGCCAGTTAATCGTCAGATATTGCTCCAGCAATAACCGTTCTAATGTACCGGATATTTTAAAGTTGAGCGCATGATCCATAACATATGAATTAATTTTCATCCCGGTTGATGTATTTAAAAGCGAAAAGTCAATAGCATCCCGGGACGGATTAATCTGCAGCGTTGCGCTGCTTTTTAGTGGAAGTACCAGTTCTTTAAATGCCAGAAGCCCTTCAAACGCAATATGATCAATTCCCCAAGTTTGATTACTAAAAACCACTTCATCCAGAGTCACTATTGGAAACTCCATGGAAAAATCCGGTAATAGAATGTTCAGATTCCGGGCTTGTATCAATTGAGCCGTTATCTCCACCGGCAACTTAATCTGACGCAATGAAAAAGGTATCCATTGTTTTTCTTTCTTCTGTTCCGGTGCAGAAGAACGCTTAACGTCAACAGTTACTGCCCCGGCAGTCATTCGATCGATCATTATTTTGCGGGAAAATAACTGCCTGAACGACCACTTTACTTCTAACGCGCTGATTTTGACAGAATTATGTGCATTTATCTGAATGGTCAGATCTGCAATGCGCAACTGTCGTCCCAAAGTACCCTCAGCCCCCCTAATGGTCACCCATCGGCTTAATGTCTGATTAACCCCATAAGCCACGGTCTGCATACCAGTTTCAGTAAATAACAGAAATGCCAGGAATCCTGCAACCAGCAGCAGAAGCAAGAGAATGCCATAAAAAAAACGCCTGATCCTGCTTAACCAACGTCGCTGTCTATTTTGACTACGTTCAAGAGGGACTGCGAGCTTACTTTCATTTTCCTGATTATTTTTTATATCCATATGAATAATATAGCACTAAACCGGATTAGCAATATCGATAAACGAAACATCCAGCTGATGATTATCTCTTAACCAACAGCCCAATGCTTCAATGCCATAACGCTCTGTAGCATGATGACCGGCAGCAAAGAAATGAATCCCCAGTTCCCGGGCGGCCAATACTGTTCGCTCACTGACTTCGCCAGTAATAAAAGCATCCATTTTACGACTAGCCGCCAACTCAATATAATCCTGAGCAGCGCCGCTACAAATTGCCACCCGATGGATTTTTTCAGGCCCAGTTTCCCCAATATGCAGAGGCGCGCGATTTAAGGTACGGGCAATGCGCTCATAAAATACTTGGCCGGTTACTGGTTCTTGCAGTATTCCCCAGACAGGAATAGACGGACGTGTTAAAAAATCAAGCGGTTCAAGATGACCAATTCCCCATAATCGAGCAAGACAAGCATTATTACCAATAACCGGATGCAGATCCAGAGGCAAATGATACCCCATAAGATTTATATCGTGGGCGAGCAAACGCTGAATTCGATTCTTTTTCAAGCCACAAATCACAGCAGACTCACTCTTCCAGAAATAACCATGATGAACCAGAATAGCATCAGCTTTTTCCGCAATAGCCCGCTCAATCAAAGCTAATGAGGCACTGACGCCTGTGATAATTTTCTGTACTTCCTGTTTTCCTTCTATTTGCAGCCCATTAGGTCCATAATCACTAATCGCATCACTATCGAGATATTCATTTAATATCGCCTCCAGTTCAAAAATATTCATGCCTTACCGCCTGTTAAATGTACATAATTAAGATCAAATCTAACGTCTGTGCGCCAGCACCCGGGTGATAGATTATCAAGAAATTCACCTATCTGTCAGATTAGAATCGAAAAAGATTCATAATCAAGTTGAACAAATATATGGTTTAGCGCATGATACCTGCCTGATTATCCATCAAAATCAAAAAGTTGAAATGATTAAAAAAACGTTTCGTATTCTTCGTTATGGCATTCTTGGTTTTATTCTCTTCTCCGTTGGTGTTACGATCATTACACTGACCTTCGATAGTTATAAGCCTGAAACCTTTGAACCACCGCCTCTGAAGAAAGAAAGATCTCAGCATGACTCACCATTTGACCGAATCATGTCCGATCTGAACAAAAACGATCCGGTACTAACGGGCATTATGCTCTTGGATAATAATCTGGAAGCTTTTGCAGCTCGGGCAGTTTCAGCACGTACAGCCACACGTACTCTAGATCTTCAATATTATATCTGGCATAACGATCTCACAGGTAAACTGCTTGCGTACGAACTCTTGAATGCTGCTGATCGTGGTGTACACATTCGACTGCTGCTGGATGATCTTAACAGTAATGATAAAGATTCATTTTTATCTGCTCTAGCTGAACACCCCAATATTGAGATTCGACTTTTTAATCCTGTATATAGTCGCCAAAACTTTATTACCCGAACCGTTGAAATGGCATTCCGGCTTATCAGTTTGAATAAGCGCATGCATAATAAAGCCTGGATTGTTGATGAACAAATTGCCATTATCGGTGGACGCAATATAGGTGATGAATATTTTGATGCCAGTCTGAATGCTAATTTTTTTGATGTCGATGTCTTACTGTTTGGGACAGGCGCCCAACAAACGCTGGATATTTTTGACCGCTTCTGGAATAGCCGAGCTGTAGTGCCTTTACACCAAATTATCAAACGACAAAATATGCGTCTTGATGATTTAAAGGTAATGGCGACCAATCTTACGGAAACTGAAAATGCCCAGATTAAACTCTATGTTAATAAGATCAAATCAATACCGGATATCCAGACATTCTTCAATAACACTCATCGGCTCTATTGGACAGATAAAGCAACAGTTTATTCTGATCCACCAGAAAAAGTATTTGATAAACATCAGCATGAATGGATTCTAAATAATATCTTTCCATTGCTTGAAACAGCAAAAACACAAATCCATCTGATTTCTCCTTATTTTGTTCCGGGTACTTCAGGTGTCAAAGTGCTGACACAGCTGCAGCAAAAACAGATAAATATTGTTATTTTAACAAATTCTCTGGCCGCCACTGATGTGTTCATAGTCCATAGCGGCTATGCTCAATACCGGATTACACTCTTACGATCCGGAATTACACTCTATGAACTGAT
>JARJEC010001847.1:0-25984 GCA_030264575.1 Tachinus sp. AB-2021 | reverse complement strand
ATTTTAGAGATCTACAAATTCGTTTATATGAAATTTTGTTATAAATTTCATAGTTTTCTTGTAAATTGACAAAATTCTTCTTCGATTTCCGAATTTAATTCAATTTCTAGAGTTAAATTACAATGCGATTGAGCAACTGCCTTTCTTCATTTATTATTCTGTTCAAATCATAGACCTTTATGGCGATTTTTGAAGAAATTTACCACTACGTGTTGCCAACTTAATCAATCAAAACGAATATAACTAGAGCGTACTTCTAACATATTCCTTAAATGTCAGAACAATACCTTAAAAAGTGCTTGACTTATGCGTCACAGACACACACACAACACACACACACGCACACAAACACACACATGCACAAACACACATTTTTCTAAAAACCACTTTTTTAGACTTAGGCACTTCCAAATCGTATATTTCCGTTGGAATCTGAATTTAAAATGTTTGGTATGAATCCAATACTTTTCCCTATATAGGGGGTAAAGTAAAAATTATTAATTGTTGTTTATCATATAATTCCTAAGATGAGAAAAAATACTGTATAATTATAAATATAAATTAAATACTATTATCATATATGGTATTTTAAATAAAATTGAACTCTAAAATATTTATTGTGTGGGATTGATTCCATTCTATTTAAGTCATCATTTAACAAAAAAAATGTATTTGTTGTTTTCCAAAATCATGGTAGTATGTAATCCCTTATTAATTATTTAATATCTGAAACAAACAAAAATAGTTAAAGTTTATACTTTGATATCGGAATTAATGTAAATAATTTTTTCTTAAAGCATTTTAAAATTGATCTAATCTATTTTAACATTATAGGCAGGCTTTGAAACACGTCATTTTATTACAGTACAATAAAATTATTTTTCATTTTGTTTATAGTAAAGAAATGTTTTAGTATGTACACTAAAATACCACTAATAGCGTCAAAAATTTAAAGTAATATCAAAGAAAAATGTCACCTTCCGGGTTATAATATTATTCAGTGGTAGCCCATTTAATGTAATAATTCGCTAGTGCTCCTATGGTAAAAGGGTTTAAGTCTCAAATCAGTTCAGAGATATTTAAAAATCAATCAGATAGAGTATTATTAAATTATTTTATTTCCTACACATTGTTTAATAAAACTTGTTAAAATATTGTTTCATGACTGATAATAAAACTCTATAACTGTGGCTACCATAGAAATATTTTAAAAATGTCTAATCAAATGCCATACGTTTGTTTTAATATGTTAACAAATAATTTAAATTTAAGGCTCGACGTGCCATGTCTAAAATTCAGGAGTTTTTGACTCTCGGGGCTCAAACGATTGTGTATTTATTAATTAAAATTAAGAAAATTACTTTCGTATACATATGAATAAAGGTATAAATTATTCTGCTATCAAATTCGTTTTTTTTAGTCATAATTTTTTCCTCGCAATAGATATTTAAAAAAACCATATTTTATATTGATGTTTATGCATAAACCAAGGCATTTGTTATGCAAATAATCAAAAACCTAATCCAATAGTCGGATAGATTGTTCTTTTCTAAACAATTCTCCCTAAACAAAAATGAAACTAATTAAAATACAAAGTTACAATCATTTGAGAGTTACACCTCTATTGGCAGCAATTTATTGCGTTTTTACTGCCGTAAATTATTGCCATCTGTATGAATTGCGCACAGAGCGTGTTCTAAAACACTTCACGTATTCGGGAATATTTAATTCTTTTCATGTGGCCCCGTAGATCATGCTTTTCGGCACATTGCCCCTTAAATACAAGCTTAAAGAGAAACTAGTATATATCATTCGGAGTGCACACGCATTTAGCCTTTCGCCCAATTTAGCCGCCTCGACAGTAATCGTTGGCTGAAAATAAAATGACGTTCAACTACTAATAATATAATATACTATTATTGTCTTATAGTTGGATTTATCAATGACGTAAAATTGCTTAAAATAATAACGCGATTATTATTTTAATTTTATATTGAACAGAATTTTATTCAAAAAGAATAAAAATAAATGAAGAGCAAAATATGAATATTTTCAAGTTTTCAAGATAAAAAATCCTACATAAAAATTAAATTTATTATATTATAAATTCTACGTTTCTTTTTCTAAAAAATTAAAAGTTTCTCAAACCACTCAGATATTTCTTTGAACAAAAAAAAAAAGAAAAATAACATTTTTTAAAAGAAATTAAAACAAAACAAATAAATTTTTACTTGTATGAAATATCAAAAATACAAAACTGATTTGTTCCTAATTTTAAAAATCAAAATTTTCTATTTTGTTATTTTAAAATTACAATATCTGTCTTTTTAATGTTAAAAAATTAGGAAAGCATATTTATAAAATGATGGCATATTGCGAAAATAATATGTATATCCCTTAAAATGAATTAACATTGTCATGCGCAATAGTTTGTTGATGTATAAATTAATTTCTAGTTAAACAAATTAAGTTTAAATATTATTTATATCAATAATAATCGTTTAAATACACATTTATTTTCAAAACAAAACTAGTAATATGTATGTATTATATTACAACCTACCTAAAAATTCTAAAGGTTGTCTACAAAATATATTTTTTATAATATCAATAAACTAAGTAACAAATTACATAGAAATCTTGTTTGTTTTCTATACATGGTTTCAAAGAAATGAAAAAAAATGTGAATAGTCAAGTTATGAGAGAAACGCTCATAGTTCACAAATTGTGTTTGTAATATTGCTAGTTATAAATTATATGTAGGTTATAAAAATATGAAAATGGTATTAAATGGCAAAAGAAATGCTTCTAGTAGATAAAAAAATCTACCAAAAATGATCACTTAAAAATATGTTATGTAATCGCAGGTTAATACAAAAATAACTATTAATTTGCTCTTCATATTTTTTTCCCAACTTCAGACCAATGGTTAATAATTAAGACTTATAACAAATTGAAATAGAATATGTACTGAAGTTTCTTACGTTACTTACTGCACCTAATTTTTAAATGATTCCCCCGGACTGACTTACTTATTTCTTTTACTTTATATTACACTTGTAATAAACTTATTTAACTTAATTTGAAAATGCCAAAATATATATTTTATTTAAAAATATAGATTTACATAATGTATATACAAATGTGTAATTTTTTAAAAAACATAATCTGTCAAAACAAAGATTATTTACTAGCTACACACTGTATATACTGGAAAGTACTATATGTATGTATGTGAATCTGTACTACTTGACAGAATTAAACTGAAGTTTACTATACTCTTTGTGCAGCTTGTAAAATAAGAGAAAGGGCAATGTGTACAATGCAAAACTATAAATTTAGTTAAATTTCACATTTAATTAACACACATGGAAGATAAAACATCTTTGCTTTATAATAATAATAGACGTTTGTGTGTGTGAATGTACACACGCACACGATTGGTGCATTCAGATACGTGATTCTCCTGCCTCAATTTGAAAATCTGACAAGCCTCACGTCTAGAAATAAAAGTTGACCAGTAAATTACATGTCATGTATGTGTATGTACATAAGAAAAATAAGCTTTTTTCTAAGAAATTACTTTTTTCCGTAATTTATCCAATTATCTGAATAGTCTAGTTATTGATTTGGATAATTGGAGTTCTACTGAATTTTGAAAGTGATTATCACCTCATTCATACCTCATTTGTAATAAAAAAACAATTCAATCTTCAGTCAACCATTTTGGAACTTTTCGTAATCTTTTGGGCGGTGTTGGAGTTTGAACCAACATTAATTCGGCAATCTTTCTTTTGCACTCCTTTAATTCATCATTTTTCTTTTGAATGTTATTTTTTAATTTTCTATTTTCTTCTTGTAATTTTTCAACAATTTGTGTTATATCATCATTTTGTACTAATTGATTTTTCACATTAATCACTGGAAGAATTGCAGTTGCTATTTTCTCAATGAGTAATTTTTGATTTTTTTCTTTTGGTGTTGCTGAATCTAATTTTTTCGTAACAGCCCCTTTTCTTCTACTGTTTGTTTTCCTAGTTTGAACCTTTGTTGTATTTCCTTTTACTCGCGGTATATTATTATTTTTAGTAGAACCATTTTTCAGTTTAGCTGCGTTGATGTCTTTTTCCACAGACTTTATTTTTAATAGCGGCATCTCATTGTTTTCTATTAAACCGTTGGTTGTATTATTAGAACAAATTTTAACTTGATTTTGATCCACAGATAATAAATTTATAACGGAATTTTTTACAACTAAATCTTTCAAAATATCGCCGCTAGTGTTTTCATCGACCATTGATTCCAATACTTCAGTTCTTGGAGAGCAATCGACAAAATCAAAGTGATGACTTATTTTAATCGCTTTTGGTAAATTTACTGAAGGTACAATGCCAATCCTTAAAATCTTTTTTGCCGATATTTTGAGATGTTCCGCTTTTAAGTTTCTTTCAAAGTCTGTTGGGAAGAAATGCTGACAACATATTGTTGAATATTCGGGATTATATTGTTCGGGCATATTGCATGCTTTTACCCACTCCTTACGTAGTTGCGGATCACGGGGAAAACGAAAAAAACAAAGTTCATCTGTTAGTTTTGATTTTGGAACTGCTATTCTACAAATAGCACAGACAGGCATCTAAAAATTAAATTTAAGTAATTTTAGTAATCTAAATACTGCATATTATAAAATAAATAAAATCTAGTTCACAATTAGTCTAACTAGAAACATATATTTATTTGTCCATAATCATACCATTGATATAATATAACATTTATCAATTCATTTGAGAAAGGAATTTACTAAAGTTACTATTAAAGTGTGAATATAGACCTACCCTAACCTTGTCAATAATAAATGATAATATTAAGCAAGCATTAAAATGAATTTTAAAAGTATGAATTAAAAGACAATTTATAAATAATTTAGAATATTTTTAATACTTACGTTCTTAGTAGATAATTTTCAATTAAAGAATAGTAATTAAAGAAATTGTTTCAGAATATGGTATATAAATTCTGTAATTCTTATTATATTTCAGAGATTCATATATTTCTGTGATTTACTGTGTATAAACAATCTACTTATATGATAACATGATACGCTTAAAACACTAACAAATGTGTATATGAATAAGAGATACACAGTTTATTTATATTAGATTATTGCAACTTCCATCGAATAATCAAACCAAAATATAAATATAAAACTGTAGAAGAAACGACCTTGATATATTGATGTAAACTATATAATACGTAAGGCAACTTTTAATACTAAAACGTAAACTGGTTGCATACTTTAATATGGATATTGTGCTCTAACTTTATACAGGCTGTTTATTTCAAAATTTATTTATTTATTAAAATATATTGATATTAGATTAATTAGAACAACGTGAATTATAATTAATACAAGTACAAATATTTTATTAAATATTTTTTATGGTTTATTTATAATTTGCTTATAAATCATCGCGACTAAAATTATGTAAAATAGCAATACAATTAAGACCAGATCCAACTATTATCAAAGTTGATACTTGACCCACAATATTGACTAATTTTTTTTAAATTAACCTTTTAAAATTTTGGTATTTCATATCTATTTTTAGTACTAGTGAGCAAACTGAGTTACAAAAATAAGTCCATAAACATATTAAATAACGGTTACAAAAACCCGATGTTTTCCACTTGCATAATTAGAGAATTGAATAACTTTTATTATAGTTATTAATACATATTATGTTTCATTTATGTTTTGAAACGTAAACTATGAAATATTAAACGTTTCATAAAACTTTTTATTTGCGTGGATTGTTGCGTTTTATTTGAGTAAAATGTTCACCCATGAAACATCAAATATTATATGAAAAGTTACGTATATACAGTACATTACATTTACGTTTTTAAATTTGCGTAAAATTAACGCAAAATTTATTTAAATTTTATTCAAAATTTACGGAAATTAACGTAAATTTTACGCAAAATTTGCATTTACAATACATGCAAATTTTACATTAATTATTTACGTTCTATTTATGCAAATCTGCTAATTAATTATTTACATAGTTTGAAATGTATTATAAAATAATAAATTTAAGGCGCAACATGAGATAATTGATTATTGTTTAAATTTATCAAATATTAATTATGTTATGTTGTCCTTTAACAATTCAAACTATTATTGATATTTTAAATTTTTAAATATTATTTGCCGTGCAACGTGCATTAATTAAAGAACTATTTAATGAGTTTTTAATAAAATAAAAACAGGTAATGTAAAAAAAATAACAAATTGTTGTAACAAATCCTAAGCGACAGTGCGGCGATGGCTATCTATAACAAAAAATAAAAAATCAATTATTTAGTTAGATTATAAAGTTACTCTACATTATATTTAATAACACAATATTACAGTGTTGACAGCCGAACAGCAAGGACTCGACATACCTTTGCCTATTAAGAAATCAACATTATAAATAATTATAATAGTTAAACAAAATTACAAAACCAGCACGCACCAAAAGGCTGTCGAGACCCAAACCCGGGAGTATGAGTTGACAAGCCAAACGACTAAAAGAAAATCACATACCAAAAACACAGATGTACACAGAAAACCGCATGGACGACATGCCAGTGACGCACAGCGAAAGCGAGAATAACCAACCAACACAACACACGGAACACGCAAGTAGCACACCTCATACAATATAACACTCGTCCGACCTCCCGCACAATTTCTTAGCGTCCACCAGCTCCTCCGTTCAAACTTGTTCAATTTTGGCGGAAACAGGTATCAAATAGCTGCGGATGCACCTTTTGAAATCATAGTCAACATTTTTGCATGTCCCGACTTGTCTGGATTGTAGTTCTACTGCATCGCGCAAAAGGGCGTTGCGGCAAACTAGCTATTTTCCATCCCACTTTTTCAGAGTTTTTAAACTTATCTTTTGTTCTCTCTTTCTCTCTCTCCCTCTTACACATGGTGTTAATTCACGGAAGATGGCGCCACTTTAGTCTAATTCTCCACCTCACTCTTTTCGAATTTTCAAGTCTCTCTCTTACACGTGGGCTCTTATGGCAAAGTCATCAAAAGGAGCGCACAAGATGTGTGCGTCATTCCGCACACGCCTACTCCATAATAGTTAAACATTAAAATTTTATTAGTTTTAATTTATAATTAACTATAAATAAAACTATTTTTGCCTCAAGCACGAGCATTGTATAGCAATAGCGCTCAGAAAAAACACAATGCGAGTTTTTAAAGACATACGTTTTGGAGAGGTATTTGATTATTTATACATTTGCCGCATGGAATGCTACTATTCCACCATGTTCTTCTAATTTTTGCGACAAACACAAAAAGCTAACAGTTTAATAAGATTTTAGCTATAATTAATTTGAGACCATTAATAATACTCACGGTACTAGTTACCTGTAAATTATATTGTTTTTGTTTAGTAGTTTTTTAAAGTTACTTTAACAAATACTAATCATTTTGGGTTTATGAAAACTTGAAACGTTGAAAAAATCCAAGAAACACAATTGAATAGGAAGATGGGGAATAAGAATATAAACAATGTGATAGATGGATTAAAAATAACAACAGTTGAAATACGCATGAAGAAATAATCAAATAAAAGTAGCAGCAAATCAGTTTTGAAGATTAACAGAAATAATAAAACTTTTTTTGAAATAAAACTGATTAGTTTTTTTTGGAATAATATTATTGTAAAATTATTTTTATAAAAGATAAATTAATTTGATATAATTTTGACAAGTGTTGATTACTGGGAATTACATTTAACACTTGATATATGGTGAAAAGTAATGGGAAAACCCTATAATGTAGTTTGAGTTTCTCTGACTTAATAACCATAATAGCGCAAATGAGAGTTGAATATTTATAATCTTATTGGCTAACTTACCCAAAGCATTATATAGTATATCGTCAGAAAAAAATAAACTTTTTTGACGTCACTAAGCAATCATTGCAAAAAATTCTTAATATCTCAAATTTTGCAACCAAAAAAATGGTGATGGGGTGTAATTAAACCTGTTTTTGAAATTGTTATTTTACAACAGGTTATACTACTCTGATTTTTTTTGATAGTGGACTTTATAATAATGATACACTGTTGTATTTCTAATTAAAGCAGCTTATTGCGAGGCAAAACATAGCACCACATGGTCAAATTAACTATTTTTGAAGTCACATGATGTGAAAAACAAATATATAAAATTTTGGGTTTTGAGCAAAAAAATTTCGTATTTTTAGTAGTATTGCATTTAAATGTTGTGCTTCATTCTGGCTTTCAATCGATTTCGCACATTATTTTTAAATTGAATATCAAATATTCTTGAAATATTAATTAATCTATTAAACATTTTTGCAATTATTTCATGTGTGGAGTTAATTAAAAATCCGACAAAAGAGATAACTTCAATAACTTTTCACAATTGTTTACCAATTAATTAATTAATTTGATACATAAATCTTGTAATGAAACAAATTTAGTTTATTTAACTGTTACCATGATAATATTTCATTATTGGTTACCCACTATTAATTCAGAAGCTTCTAAAATTAAAAACACTTAAGATAATCAACACTGAGGATATGACGGGTAATGAGTATGCATCCGAATAGATCTTCTACAAAAGATGACATTTATATTTTCATATGTTTATTAATACATATTCTTAATGACTAGTTTTTTTTTGTGCCTTAATTTGTTGAAGTTTGTAAAACATCTGAAATCTGAAACAAAAAAATCTATTAAATTATATATCGTTAAGTTAATATTACTAGTTTTACAAATGTTGGTTCCATTATATTTTTAATATATCATCTGATTTGAACCGAAATATTATTTGGTGACAGATTCTTTAATTCATAAGTCGTTTTGTAAATAGATATTTAAATTTTAGTTTAATAAAATGTGAAGTTTATTATTTTTTTTTAATTATTATGTTTAGTAAATTTACCAACTTTGGAAACTTAGTTATTCTCTTATAAAATGTTTAGTCTGCAATAGACTTTCTAGTCTATTACTGTCTTTTCCACTAGGCAATACTTTTGAAATTTGCTTTATTGTGAAATAACTGCAAAATAGCTTTAACAGGTAATTTGAGTTATTTTATAAAAATATATTTTATATGTTACCGATTAAATTTTATTAATAGGTGACTTGCTAAAAAGTTACATTTTAAATAAACTTACACTTTTGACTCCTGAAAATTCAAATTCAGACCTTTTATCAGATGTTGGTTCCACTGAAGTTAAGGTTGGAACAGCAGCTAAAACAGATGTTGGAACAGAAGTTGCGTTAGATAGTGGAACGGAAGCTGTGGATGCTGGAACAGAAGCTTCATCAGATGCTGAAGCAGAAATTGCAACGGGTACTGGAGCAGTGATTGGTTTAGATACTGGAACAGAGGCATCAGTTACTGGACTAGAAGCTGTATTGGAGGTATCAGACACTACACCAGGTACTGAAGAAGCAGAAACTGGAAGAGCGGCATTTCTACTGCTCTGTTCAGCATCTTCAATAGGAGGCACAACTACACTATCCGAATCTTCTGGAAGTGAAGCAGGTGCATCCTGCGGCCTTGCAAACAAACTCCCAATTAAAATAAAACATATAACCGCGATCTTCAACATGCTCACAAATACACAATTAAATATGTAATAATGATTATTTATAAGTAAACAAGCAATGTAGGCGATCAATGCGATAAGACGCCCTATATCAATTTAAATTGTATGCATTTAAAACGCCTTTGCCTTACACACTTTTCCACATCATTAACTAAAAATAATATAGAATATATTTTTTGTAATCATTGCTAGTAATATATAATAATAGTATTCATATATTTTTATAGATGACAATAAATAATAAAAAATAATTGGAATGGAATGTTTGTTCTTAAAACAAAACATGTAATAGCCTACAATTTTAAATTGAATTAATTTAAGAATGGAGAATTGAACGCGCCACAGTAAAGTGTTTCCTCCCTACCCTCGCTACTAATTATATAAAGTGTACAATTTGCAATTTTTAATAAAAAATAATCTAGTTACCAATTATGTGTGACAATTAAACATCAAAAGATATGGATTGGTTAACCTTAATTTATATGTCAAATATGAGTGTAAACAAACTGTTGCCAACATAATATATATTATCGACATATTCAATAAATACAAAATATTAACATTTATTTTAAAATAAATATCAAACGTGTATCCTCAATTGAATCTATTGCATTCCTTAATTTAAATTAATCAGAAATAATGAGTTTATTGTTTTGTTTTGCATTATACTCAGTGTTGTTCCTGGGGATTTATGTATTGTACTATTTATAAAGGCGCAATGTACTAAAATGTGGAACACTGTACTAAACTTATAGCACAAAATTTAAAAAGAAATTATAATATGTTATATTATATTTATACACATCAAAACACTAACTAGAACAAAGTAAATACAAAAAAATATTAAATAAAATAAAGAACTATAATACTTTCATTCCAGGTTTTCTTAGTTTAGACAGAAACTGTCAATATATTTCAGAACACAAGTAATACGTCCATTTTGGCAACGACCGATATTATAAGAGTAAATTATATCTTTAGATTATTTTTATTTAAAAATAATATTACAATTATTAAGTACACAACTAAGGTACAGATGAATGAGCTAAAACTAAAATTGTTAATTATATAATCTGCATGGCAAACGCTGTCAGCGGGCAAGCTCATATGCTGTGGCTTGCCACTGAGTGCGAAAACGCGGTATCTGCGTGTCTATATAATTCCTCCTCTCACAGCCTAAAGCAAAGATGGTTAGAACGTGACGTCATCGGGCATTTGAGTTTTGCTGACGGTGTGGCGAGCTGCAACTCTTTTTGTGTTATCAATTTTTTGAAGGTTACGCAGGATCCCAATATAATGATAATAATGTACAACAGCGATGTTCCGATGTTATTCCAAAAGTATGTAGAATTTTTGGGTGTTTTGGGTACGACGGGCTGTATGATATTTGAAATTTTTGCAAATTCAATATGATTCAAATGAAGTTCTGGTATTGGGCTAGTATACCCAAAGTTTTATTTGTTAATTTTTATATTTTCAAACATTAATGGTTGTCCTCTAAAACTATGGTTAAAGCTTAATGGTAGATTAGCGACAGAGATTTTATACTTGGCTATGTGGTCAACAGCCGCTGCAGTCGTCCAGCACAATATTTGCATATTACCCAACGGTAGACGCAGTTATCACAGTAAGTATTAAGTCCGTCTACTCCTTTTCACAAATTGACCCAATTCAATCTGTGTCACAAAAAATGACCGAACAAAAGGTCATTAATCGGGCACTTGGTCGCGATAGACGACACACGTCACTAACCTATCTCTTATCAGTGATCTCTTATCTCTTATCAGTGACCTGTTATTTCTTATTAGTGACCTCGCCTTATCTCTTATCAGTGACCTCTTATCTCTTATCATTGACCTCTTATCTTTTACCAATGACTTCTTATCTCTTATCAGCGACCTCGTATCATTTATCAGTGACCTCGCTTTATCTTTTATTAGTGACTTTTGATCTTTTTTCACCTGTTTATTTATTTCCCGTCTATATAAACTTCTTGTATCCTTCTAGTTCATTAAGTAAGTAGCCGTCAATAGTTGATGATTATTCTTATTTTTAATTAACTTTGCGGTATGTATGGTTAACTATATTATTATTACATGTTTTAATTAATCACCGATTAAATAGATGGCGTTTGTTGATCGTATTTATGTTATATGCATCCAACATTGCTGCAAACATGATTGCTAATTGTAATACCTCTCATATATACATCTAATAAACTTAGGTAATCAGAAATCCCCATTAGCTCAGTGCTAAGACGGTGGATATAATTCCAACATTATTTCAATCAACGGTTCGATTCTCAACCAGGGAACAAAATGTTTAAAATCATTATTAATTTAATTTAAATCTCTCTCATATATACTGCTAATAAACTTTACTAATCAGAAACTCTCTATGGCTTAGTGGTAAGATCGTGGGCATCATTTTCAGTCAGTGGTTCGAATCTCGCAAAATAATTTTCGGAAAAAAAACAGGTAAAAAATATATGGTCAAAGGTCACTAATAAGGCGAGGTCACTGATAAAATATAAAAGCTCACTGATAAAAGATAAGAGGTCACTGATAAGAGATAAGGCGAGTTCACTGGTAAGAGATAAGAGATCGCTGATAAGAGATAAGGAGTCATCGGGTCACTGATACAATTATAAGTTAGTGACGTCATGCCGTCTGTCACGACCAAGTGCCCCATTGATTTCAAATAATTTATAAACTAAATAAAAGCCTTCACAAAAAATGCCCATTTTAATCAATTAAAAGTAATATAAAAACCACTGAACTTCTATTTGCATATGATCATAGAAGTTTATTACATGCAGGACAACATCAAATATTAGCTTCATTAAGAGACAAATATTGGCCACTTAATGGCAAAAACTATGCAAGAATGACAGTGCATTGATGTGCAATTTGTAATTGTAATTTGATGTAACCCAACAAATGTTCCATTTCCATTAATGGAAAATTTACCTAAAGACAGAATCTCACCTGCAATGCCGTTTCAAATTGTTGGTGTACATTATGCTGGTTCGATGACAATTAAAGATAGACAAGGACGATGTTGTAAACAAGTAAAGTATTGCATTGAATTGTTCATTTGCTTTTCAACTAAAGCCAGACATATTAAACTAGTATCAAACTTGGACACTGAAGCATTTCTTGCGGCATTAAGAAGATTTATATCAAGGGCGCAAAAAACCATCAAAATCTTTTCAGATAACGAACATAATTTTGTTGGTGTCAATAAATAAATAAAAATATTAATCAACTTTTGTCAAGTAACCCTCAAATATTGGAGGAACTAATTTTGCAAAATATTTTATATGAATTTATCCATCCAAGTTCTCCACATTTTGAAGGTTTATGGGGGGGGCTAGGGTAAAGAGTTTAAAATTTCATATCAAACATGTTGCGGACAACGCCCTTTTAACTTTTGAGCAATTTTACACGCTTTTTACACAGATTTAATCAATATTAAACTCAAGACCTCTTACCGAATTATCGTCTGATCCAACTGACCTTGAACCTATTACCCTTTCTCATTTCCTAATCGGTAATCGGTTAACTGTTCTTCCTGATCGGAACCTGCCGCAACTACCAAAAAAGCGACTGTCAGAATTTGAAAAATCCAACAGTTACTCCAGCATTTTTGGTCCCGTTGGCTAAAAACAAAGAAAAACATGGTTACATATCAACCTACCATCTCGCAGCTGGCCAGTTGGAAGAATTGCCGAAGTATTTACACAAGATAGATCCATTCGTGCAGTGATTGTACAAAATGCAAAATGAACTTACAAGCGAGCAATTACAAAAGTGTTTCCATTACGCATTGACACAAAAAATCAAACATTAAACAATACTAAGATATTTTAGTTATATAAATCAAATCTGTTCATTTTGTATTTGTTTCTAAATTTGTGTTATGTCTATTTTTTATACTATTTTCAGTGTAAGTTGTTAATTCAGAAAGCTGTACCCTTTACACTTATAAGATATGTATTGTAAAAACTTGTACGCGTGGCAACGTTGTACGGCGAGCAGGAGGGGTGCAAGTGGCAACCTAGCCAGCTACCAAGAGTACTGAAGTTGAGTGCAAGGCATGAGGTGGATGAATAAGCATTAAGTAAAATAAAATTTTAGAACTTTGTATATAGTATTGATAATACAATTTGTTAATTAAAACAAAAAATAATTCTTTAATATTGATTAAACATCTGCAATAAGACAAAAGTATTAGTGCTAAACATGAGCGAAATAAACAGTTATTAATCTTTGGAATATATTCTATTATTTTAATCTTTTGTATTTTTGTAAGTTAACAGTTCTCGAAATTGTTGTTTTGTAGGATATCCATTTTGCATGATATATTTACTGGCATATTGACACCAATTTGACACAGATATAGGTGATTAACTTGGTTACAAGCGTTAATCAAGGGAAACAATTCAGATTCATATCTTAACATAGTTTATTATAGGAATTATGATTTGAAACCTTTGGTTTGGCAGCGGTGGAAAGTAATAAAGTTCATATTTAATTGAATTATATAATAATAATAATAAAAAATATACTATTTCAGTATTGTGAACTACACAAGTTGGTTTTATAAGTCTCTTATAATTTTGTTCGTTCTTATAATCAACTGGGAAAGGTAACCTATCGCAATAGCCAATATCGATGTTCTTATTTTTTTTTAATAGTTCCGTTTCTGAAATCATTGTAGGATAAATAATACCGAATCGACAGAATCTTTTTGAATTTTCTATATTTTGAATTATGTTTAACAACATGGCAAACAGGTGTATCAGCTGATTAAATATGTTATCGGCGCAGAGTTCCCCAATATGCTTTCAATTCCATTTTTAAGTTTACTTAAAACATTAATTCTAATAAAAGGCGCATTTTGGTTAAGCTTAATATTTTTGATTGTTTGATATTAACGTTTTCCATTGTTTCTTTATTAATTGAGTATTGGTGATTTATTTGATAAATTACATTATTCTGATTAGCTTTTATATGACTCAAGGCTGTCTCTAATCGCGTATTATCCTCTGAGCCCATATTCCTAGTGATTTGTTATAAATATTACCCAGAACAATTATTAAGCCTTGTTTAGCCCTTTTAGGTATCAAAACATGTCAGAATTTCTCTGAGATAAAGTCTAGATTGTATTGAATAATTTTCATTTGATTTACATGGTTACTGAATGCCACTCCTATCGAATTGTAAACTATTTCAGCTTGGTTTTTTATGTTTTCAAATTCCCTAATTAAGTTCGAAAGGTCATAATGGAATAAAATTATGCGAAGAATTTTGGGGATCGCAAATGAATGGGTAAAATGCCTGGATTTTTCGTTATGTTTTTCTTGCATGTAGCAATACTTAACCAAATCATTAGGACGGTGTATCTGCAATGGGAGAAACAATTTTAGTAGGTCGTTTTACATTATCGAGATTAGCCTGTTTTTGATTTTTGAATGTCTGGCTTAAATGTTTTGTCTTTTTATTAACGGTAATTATTTTTTCCTTTTTGAATTTGTTTCTCTCTTTTTATCTGAAATTGCTTTTGACAAATACTTCATCAGACAACTTCTTCACATTTTCATTTAGGTTTCAAATAATTCTTTCTTTGTTGGAGGAAAGTCAATTATTGATTTTTTATCAAAAATTGCAAGTTTATCTTTATGATTATTAACATAGTTCTGTACTAATTGTTTTTCTGTTTTTCCAAATCAACATTTGCACATCCGTGCATGTCAAAATTTAGCACATCAAAGGATGTGAATTTGGTAGAACTATGTATGGAACTATTGTATGCGTTAGAGCTTATAACATTTTTAGTTGAAATGAATCACTTTTGAATTCTTCTGTTATTTAAGAGATTTAGATATTCAAGAAAAGTACAATGAAATCGTTCTATGAGACCATTGGTGGATGGATGGTGGGGACTACAAAAATGAATTTCTATTTTATGCAATTTTAAAAGATTGCCTATTAGACCGTTGTCAAATTCGGGCCCATTATCAGCAACAATCAATGATGGTGCAGAATGGTGAGGAAAAAAATATAATAGGTTTCCATCATCTATATTGCCTGCATATTGGTTAGCAAGTACGCATGAGCATATTTGTTTAAGTTTGAGTGGTTTCCTATTACATTTTACAGATTTGCAAATATGCAATTATTGATATAATTTTGAACGCTTTTTTGGAAGTTTGGATAATAGTACAAAGCTGATAATTTTTGGGTAGTCTCTGCAATAATGGTCATTTTTTCTTCTTGGTAATTTTTTATACAATTGATCTGCTCGTTTAATTGTTCTACATCGTTTAAAACCGTGTTACATTTTCTGAATTAAATTGATTTGTCAAAATTTTGTTGAAGTATTTAGAATATGATACATTTGGTGTGATAAATTTTTGTATAAATGTAATGACGTTATCTTTGCGGTAATTCTTTATTCTATTTGAAGGATTTCTTTGGACTGATATAAAATTTATTTGGTTCTTAGCAGTATTCAAAATGTCTCTTGATATAGCTATTGTACACAATGGGTGATCTCTGCTTTTATGGACAGTATCATTGTTGCCTTCATTGTTTATTTCTAAATCTTCTACATGTGGGGGTTCTACGATTAAGAAACTACCGTCATCGTAAACTTTACCAGTATCATCTAATATAGGTGTTTGTAATTTTGAAGTTGTATTAATGTTTATTGTTGGAGGTCTGGACAGTGCATCTGCATTACTATTTAATTTTCTATTTTTGTGACAAATTTCATATTTTTCTAAACAAAGTCTCCCTCAAACGAACTTGGAATTTTTCAAAAATAACCACTGAAGAGGTTTGTGATCGGTAATGATTTTTGACCCTCGGCATGGGCGAAAATATTTGGTTACCCAAATAATTGGTACATTTCCTTTTCTATAGTTAGTTGGTTTCATGATCGTTTAGTGTGATGGAGGCATATGCAACAATTTGATCGGATTTGATAGATCCCTGAGATAGTATTGCACTTATCGCGTAATTGCTTGCGTCGATAGAAAGTTCAAAGGGTCTTTCATAATCATCATTGTAAAATAGGACTATTTGTAAATAGGTTTTTACAAAGGTTTATGCAATTGATAAAGTCTACATTGTTAATATTAATAATATTATCTTTTTTCAATCGAGAAGTGAGAGGTTTGGTTAATTTTATGTAATTTTGGAGGAATTTTCGGTAATACCCAAGTAATCCCAAAAATCCTTTAATTCTTTAAAGTTTTAGGAATTCGAAAGTCTGTAATGGCTTTTACCTTGTCGGGATTAGGTTTGATCCCAGTTTTTGAAACACCATGACCTAAATAGTTAACTCCAGTTTTATAAAATGCACACTTATTACAGTTGCAGTTGGACTGTATCTTTAATTTGAATTCATGAAGTTTGTTAAAAAGGCTTCTAATTTTATAATGAGTTCCTGAAGCAAATTGGAGTAAATTATTATATTGTCCAGATAAACGAAACATGCCCAACTTTGGAGTCCATGTAAAATATTGTCTATTGTCCTTTGAAAGGTCGCTGGAGCATTTTTGAGGCCTAACGGCATCTTCAAAAATTTGTAATGTCTATGTTCTACACTGAATGCTGTCTTGTTAATGGCCTTGGAATCAATTTCTATTTGGTGAAATCCACTGATCAAGTCAAGTATTCTGAAGTATTGACAAGTTTGTCCAACATGTCATTACTATTGAGCAGTGGGTATCTATTGTCTTTTCGTCCTAATGGCGATAGTCAATTATTATCCTCCATTTTTGTTCAACGGATTAGTTTAATTTTTTAGGCATAAACCATATTGGAGAGTACCAAGGTGATTGAAGGTCTAATAATTCCTTGACCCAACATCTTATCAATCTGATTTTGAATTTCATCTCTATGTATATGTCCTCGTGTGAATAGGAGTTTCGTTTTTCAATTTTATTTGGTGTTTTATAGAAATTGTGAATGTCCATTGATTTTCTCCAAAATGGAATTTATCAGTGTACTGTTTTATTAATTTTAGAACTTCTTTACGTTCTTCGAGGTTAGTATGGTTTAATTGAATTTTTGACAAGTCCACTTTATTATTGGAAAAATTTAGATTATTTAAGTTATGAGGTTTTGCAGAAACATCAAAATCCTTCAAAGCTAATACGGTAAATTTTTTACTTATTTTAAATTTACTTATTTTAATTTTACTATCTGAAGTGTTCAAAATAGTAGTGTATGTTTAGCCGTCTATTATATTGACCAAACACTCTGGAATTTCTATCTTGTCTATTTTATAATATGGTAAGATTTCATCACCATTTTAAAATTTTTCAACGTTAATTTTTATTGTAAGAACGCAACGTGGTTTAATTGTCATAAACTTATTTTTATTGTCAGGGTTACTTGTAGTGTTTTTATTGATATTTTATTATTATTGAAACAATAATATTAATATTAGTGTTTGCAAATATGTATTCTAACATCAATTCTACATCACTCCAATCTAGTTTGTCAAGGCAGCAACCTATAGTTGGAGTGGCAAGTTTTTTAATTTGATGTCGCAACTTTTTTTTAAAATTTGATGCCAATGAAAACAATTTTTTTAAAGATGGTTTATCCGTTGATTTAAATTGTAGAACTAGGTAATAAATGTAATGACTGTTTGTTTCAAGAAAAGCAGGTTTTCTTGTTTTTGCCTTTTGTTCTAATAACATGTTTTCGTTACCAAACTTTTCTTTAAAGAATGAAGCAATTCCGAATCTCATAGGAAGTAACGCAGCTAAAGCACATTGTTCTGACATTTCAAAAGGATCACTATCAATTTCTTAAATGTGCTTAAACTTTGTTACATTTTGAGTTCTAATTTTATTATTTTTTATTGGGGTGCTATCATTGTTTATAAAAATTCATTTTCAATTTATTGTTTGTATTTGGTATTTGAGTTGTTGATCAGGAAAATCAATAATAGCGTTTAGTTTTGATAAAGTATGTAGTCAAAATAATCATAAAAATCGAACACATGAAATTTGAGAAATGTTTCATTTGATTTGAATCATTCATTATTAGAATATTGTAATTATTAAATAATTATTACGCCAAAACTCCAATTTTAAAAGATTCATCTTGGATGGGATTGAACCCATAACCTTTGGATTTCATGTTTAGAAAGTAAATGTTATAATAATAAAATAATAATTTTAGAAAGTAAATGTTATAGTTTAAAAAAATCACAACAGGTGCATAATATCTTTTTTTTAAATTTAGCTGTAAAACAATGAACTGTTATTAGTTAAATTTTATAATCACTCATGTTTTTTCTTTAAATTGAATACACGCTACGAGTTTTAGTTCATAATTTTTATTTAAATAAATCCATAAGAATTAGTTTATCGATTTTCTTCAAGAAAAAATTTAATTTTCTCTGCAATATACAGTTCTCTATATAAAAACCTGCTTTATGCGCCATCTATAGTTAACATATTTAAGCAAATAATTTCCGGTGATAAAATCGATAAGACAATATTAAATAAACGCCGGAATTGCGACATCAATTAAAATTGAAGTATTACTAAATGTATATGATTAAATTGATCTAAATTGTACTATATCTCAAGTTTTATTACAATAGTTTTCCCAATACCACTTGTTGCGCGCCAACGTGAAAAGCCTTTTATTGATTTTTCCAACGGTCATGCTCATACCATTTCATTCCTATTGCGGTCTTAGTATCCTTAGTATCGTGACTATGTCCGTGTAATAAGCGTGTACGAGGTGCAGACATGGAAGATTTACTGTTGAGCATAGCGAAAGAATGCGGGGGCTCGAAATCAAACACAACCAAGACAAGTGCACAGGAAGCATACGGTAACTTATCGTTGTTGTCAATAAATATAATAATAAAATTTATATTATAAACTCCTACATAAATGTTGAATCCATGTTTCAGATTTGTTATGTTCGCAACATAGTCTGTTGAGGACTCCGTCGCACGAGTTGAGAAGTTCTTGTTTCCTGCCGGTAAAATTATGCTTGGAAAGCAAGAAAAGCAAACTCGTCACGTACGCACTGACTGGTCTCAATGTAAGTAAAACCATATGGTGTTTTAGTTTTAGATAAATAGAACCAAATTAATTAAACTTTTGGTAATTCGGAGATCACACACGTTAGTCCCATTTCAAACTTTACGACGTTTACATTAATCAATGTCGAGAAACGTGCTAAGCGTTGCACTTGACGAGCATAGTTTCATTGCTATCGATCTAACTTTGCACATACACATAAAACGATTAATCTTACCGAGTTTTCAGCAATAATGCGGTTTCCTTTGCTGATCCGATAACTTTAAAATTTGTTTTAAAACCAAAAGTCCGCACCATGTTAGTCCTGCCAGAAACGAATGTATAAACTTTACAAGTAATACCTTCATATGTAAAATATTATACTTGCACACAATTTTATGATCATGTAACACAAATTAACTTTAAATATTAAGTAGCTCAAGTCAAGCTTAATTTGTTGTTATGAGTCTTATAGGTATTTTAACATCGTTGTTGTAATATAACTAAGACCTTGAATATTATGTATAGAAACCCGGAGCAGCAAAGTTTGAAAAACTTTTCATACATCTCATCTTTTATAATTCAATGATTCTTAAATTTGGGAAAGTTATGTTGTTTGCTATGAAATATATATTTGCAATTGAATTTCTTTCTTCAGATAATATTTGAATTGCGTTGGGAATTAATTTAGACGGAATCTTTTCATAAATTTTTAATATTTGAACACAAACACAAAAATGTGGTGACCGTTGAAGAAAAATTAATTTTGTTAGATGGAGAATGCAATTCTCCAGATTTTAGTTGTAAGAATGTTATTCATCCACGTTGAAAAATATGCCGGTATAATTCTTAATTGAAATCGGGCATACCGGTTGGTTAAATTAAACTTGCATACAAAAATGCGCTTTGAAGTTTCTTTTTTATTTCTGCGCTGTGTTTAAAGTAAAGTATATTATACTTTGTGCTCAGATAATTAAAGTATAATTTTTTCGTAAATAATATATTTCAATTTTTTATTTAACTCGTAAATAAACTATGGTTTGGATTGTTTTGGATGGTCGTTTTAACATTTTTGTAGTTAGTTGAAATAACAGAAAGAAATTGTTAGAAGTTTTGTTGATAATTGCGGCAGTACTTCCATTAAAACGCATGTCGCTTCTCCGCTCAATAAATACGCCTTGTCCACAGAAACCGCAATTTCCGTTAGAGAAAAATGTAGCGGTGTCTTTAAAATGTTTTCTAAATAAACTATATTTTAAAAACAATTTGTTTTCTATTAAGATTACCAATGATTTGTTCAAGCACTATTTCACTAAAAAGCAGTTAGCAAAATAATTGTTTTATTTATTTAGAAATTTGATGAATAAATTTATCTACAACGTTTTGTTTAATGCCTTTTTCACACGACTAGACTGATCCGTACAAGGCTTGTAACTGAATATAGAAATTGGTATTAGGTTTATAGCACAATTCGGCAGCTTGTTGTGGGTGGATTGTAAAAAAGGTCCAATTTACGGCAAAAAAGACTCTTTAGCTACGGATCGGATTTGTTTAAAAAGACCCAATCATTAATATCTAAAAACAGTTTGTGGACCCCAGAATAGATAGAACAGATTTTTCTATCATTCTTAGTTTTCAAGGAAAACGTGATTTTTTGAAATTAGCCAATTTCTATTATAGCTTCTATTTAGTTTATTTCTTATGTTATGGAAACGAAACTAACACATCTTATTGGCACATAATAGAAAACGGCTAATTTAAAAAAATCACGTTTTCCTTGGAAACTAAAAATTATAGAAAAATTTGTTTATTACCATCAAACTTATTTCAGAAAATTAGCTTAAAACAACCTTATCTGAATTCTTCTGCATTTCTAGTTTCAAAGATAGCCTATATAGTAACGTTTAAATTTGGGCACCATGTATATATATTTTTGAAAATGGCTCGGACACGTCGATTGATTTCAATAAAGTGCCACTTTATGAAATACTTTACAATTTTTTAAAGTTTTTTCATCAATATTTTTTTAAAATGGAAATCCAATTTTTTTCGGAATTTGAAAGTAAGGTTTAAATAATAAAATAAAATAATTTTAATAAGTGATACCTTTACTTGTTTTCAAAGCCGAAAACCAGAAAATAAATCATTATTACTACCTAATACTAAATATTACCTAAAAAATCAAATCACCACTTGTTTGAAAATAAATGGAATTTTATAAATACTTATTAAATTTTATTATATAGCTGTATTGGATATTAAATGCGCCTTCTTTTCTATCAAGGGCGCTCTCTTCTCTTTCCTCAAAAGACCAGAAGAGACATTCTTCTGGTGAGAAAATGTGTACCCCACATTCTGTTGCTCGTCGTTTATTTACAAAGAAGAGTGAATACATCTCGTTTATAAAAGATGTAGAGCAAAACATATTTGTTTATAAAGATTCTAGATGAATACAAAAATTGTGAGCAAATATAACCATATGTGAATTTTTAAAACCACCCCTTGCTACACCCCGAGGAAACAGGGGGAATTTTCATGTCTTGTCATCTTAAAAATGTTGAGGTTGCAAATGGTTTTGTTTTAATCTTTCATGTCGTTTTTGAGATATTTGAACAAGGCGGAACTTTCTGAACAACCCTTGTGGGCGGGGGAGGGTTTAATATTTTAAATACAAATCTCAATTTTTTATTGCAGACTCTGATGCTACGTGAAAAAATATGTAACTTTTATGTTTAATACTTTTTTCGTTGCGTGATAGTTAGCACTGTAACCAACGCGTACCATATCGTTTTGTATTTTGTATTTTTTGTCGATTACACCGCTATCACGCAACTAGAAAAGCGTTAAATTCAAAAGTTACTTATTTTTTCCCGTAGAATATTTTTTCAGAATCTGCTGCAACCAAAAATGTCGGTTCCTCTTTAAGATTTTAAAGTTGCCCCTCCCCCACTCACAAGAAGATGGTGGTGCTGAATTTTTATGTCATGTTTTTATTCAATTTTTTATAATTTTTGGAGTGCAATTTGTTTCGTTTTACTCCGACATGTTGTTGTCGAGATATTTGACCCAGGTAGAACTGGAAAGTTTACATGAAAAAACTTACAATTAATAATTATATTTATAGAATTATTGTCTAATGATTAATTCACGACTTAACCATAATCAATTCACAACCACCTGAATTAAAAAAACAATCAATAATTTTTTGTTTGAATTGTCATATTGTTTCATGTAAAATTTACGAAATGGCGTTGTTTACGGGATAACCGGAAGAGATACCTACTATATTACAATAAATTGCATTTTTTATGTACTGACACTTATATAAATTTCATTTGCATGACTTCATAAATAACAAAATAAATCTGCCTTCTCTATTTCACCCGGTACATTTCTTCGAGGTACAATAATATTACAAAATGCCAAGAAATGATTTAAATTATTTGAGAACTGTCGAGAAGTATTATAAACTGTTGACAAATTTATGTAATTTTTTAAAACATCACAAAATTTTGAAAATTATTTCCAAATTTTAAAACACGTTTGAAAAAAATTACATCATAATGTTAAATGTTAAATGTCAAATTTAAAAAAGTGCAACAAATATTTGTAAAATTACAACAAACATTTTGAAATTTTGGAAAATTTAATAAAAATATTATGAAATCTTAACTTTCGCATTTTTTTTCAAAAGAGGAAAGGATTTCTGGATAAATTTACTCAAGATTTATCTTTATATTATCTTAAATAATGTTTTATGTGCTCTTTGATCAAAACTTTTAAACTAAAACTACGAAGTAAAAACATTCTTGCCATAAATTTTACGAGGAAGAATATAAAATATCACAAAAACTAGCTTTTTTGAAATATTTAGTTTTTATAAATAATGCATTATTTATCAGAAGGAGAACCAATCTTTGCTGCTATATATATATATTTGTGAGTGATGAATGATTTATAAAAAGTATCATTTTAAGTGACAGAAGTATTTTCTTCTTTTTACAACGAACTGTTTTTAATCTTTGTCTTGACGTCAGCAGATTTTTCTAAAATTGTATCTAATTTTATGCTGTCACGCCTGTCACTTATAAAAAATATTTGCTATCAATGATTCAGACGGTATCCACATTTCAATATATTATAAAATAAACACGTCACAAGATTTTATTGAATCGTGAAAAAAAAAACTCGACACGCGATTCGAATATTATAAAGAAAATTTCAAAGCTAGAAGATCAATCAATACTTAATATGACGACACAAAATACAATTTTATAATAAACATTCATTGCATACTGACATACAATGTATACACGCTATATTTACTAAAGTTAGCAGGATAAATATTTTGATTGGAAATAAAATTATTTTCAATCAAAGCAATATATTTTGTGTTTGCAAAATTAAATAATATAAGGAAGTAATTTAATTACTACAAATCTGTTAATTTCAATAAGATAGTTTATAGTTTATAATTTTATAAAAATATATTTGGTTGGCTAGAAAACTTCTATTCTTTTGATTCAATTAAATAAAAAAGCTATATATGTATACAAATATATATTTATTAGTGAAATTAAATATTTAATAACATTTTATATTTTTTTATATTTTAAATAAAATTATCAAGTTTTTGTAAAAACCATAATAAACTTTGACTAATTTGATATACATTAAAAAAAACGATTTTCTGTGAACGCAGATAAAGTTGAATAGATTTTGACTCATTTTTAATTTATACTAATTTCTAAAAATAAGTTTTCATTAAAAATAATGTTTTTAAAGAAGTGATAGAAAATATAAATAGGCATATTAAGTTATATTATTAATTGATAATAGTTTTTATTTACTCAAAAATTAACAAAAAAACTAAAAATTGCTAAACAAAAATGTATTTCAATAATATTTTAATATCAGAACTGAACCGAAAACCGATAAACAAGAAAACCGTTATTTTTGTCAAAACGAAAACCGGACCCGAACCGAAAAATAGTATATAGGTTTACTTTTCGGTTCTGTACATGTTCAAACAGGCAGAATTTCAATTGTTGTTTTACATGACATGTAAAAAACAAATTACTTTTAACTGAACCGAAAACCGAAAAAGCGGTTATTTTACCCTTGAATGAAAACCGGAGTAAAACCGATATTATTTTTTCAATTGAAACGCTACGAAACACTTTGTAGCTTTGGGTTTATGGCCATTATTTTAATAATTTATTCATTGTTTACAGATTAAATATCTGTTTTTTTGACCTTTAAAATGTGTTTGTGAAATGAGTTATATTAAGTTTTGGTTCAGAAATGGTCCGCTAGGAGCCAAAAAAATTATAAAACAAAAGTTATTTTATTTAAAAGAAATAAATAAATGGGAAAGAAAAAAGAAATTGTGAGCGTTTTAACTGAGAGAAAAACATTTAACCACATAAATTTTTTTGTTTAGGGTTACAAACTTTATTGAATAACAAAAAATTGCCAATGTGAAACATTGAAAGCTATTTTTTCATTAATTTTTTTAAAAGTTTTTTTAAATTTTAAACAATTTGTTTTCAGTTTATTTTTGAGAAATTAATGAATCTGAAACAGTTTGAAAACTCCTAAAATAATATTTGTTTTATATATTTTGCGTAGGAATAAAAGCCACATTTTGTATTACACATCCATCATTTTAGTATTTTTAATAGATTTCTCTCAAAAATGATTCTCGCAAAGCAAGGGGTATGTATTTAACATTCCATAATACCATCTTCAACGCTATACAATGCGTATCATGTAGCTAGTAGGTTTGTGAATAATAAAATCATTCTGAAAATTATAAAATAAATGAAACTGCACAAATATAATAAGTATTTTATTCAACTTATCTTAATATATGTGTATGTGTGTGTGTGTGTGTGTGTGTGTGTGTGTGTGTGTGTGTGTGTGTGTGTGTGTGTGTGTGTGCGTGTGCGTGGGCGTGTGCGTGTGCGTGTGCGTGTGCGTGTGCGTGTGCGTGTGCGTGTGCGTGTGCGTGTGCGTGTGCGATTTGAACGTACCAATAAATAATGAAAGGTCATTGCTCAATTCCATAGTAATTTAACTCTAAAAATTGAATTAAATTAGTTATTGATTGATATTTTAATACCTTATCAAAACACATTAGAAATGTCAAAAAGAAAAATTTTGTCAATTTAGAATAGAGTAGAGTAGAGTAGGGATTTATTGATTCATTTTACAATACATTGTTGATTGGGTAATTCAAATGAAAAGTATATATATATATA